>CAUYSK010041148.1:0-24196 GCA_963575035.1 Avahi laniger | reverse complement strand
CGTGGGAGGCATACATTGGTTTGGCCCGAAAAGGTGGGCCATCTCAAAGCGGGGACTTACAGGTTATACGTGGGTTAAAAGATTCTTTGGCCTGTAATTGGTTAAAGACATGAAGCTTTGTCTAAAGGCTTGGAATGTTTTAACATAGGAGCTCTTTATCAGAGATAAGCCACTGGACATAGATTTGTTGTGTAAATTGAGGACCTGTGGGTTTGTCTTGCATACCCTTAGGCCTGCTAATGGGTTACAAAGGCTGTCCCCAAGAAGGGGGGGGCATGATGAGGCATGTCTGACCTCCTTCCTCTTGGCAGACAATTCAGTTTTAGGGTATTCCTTTGGCCATGAGGGGGTCCATTTAGTCAGTCGGTGGGGGGGCGGTGAGCCTTAAAATTTTAACTCAGTTCACATAGGGAAGAAGCTTGAAAAGGGCCTATAGTTCTGAGGGCTGCGGGTGTCCCCAGACATGTTTCCAGGGCTTGAGGGGTCTGTCTGGGCCGCCGCAGGTGCAGCCTTCAAAGCTCTAGGCTTCCACTGGAAGGACCCCTGGGTAGCTAAAGTCCACAAAGAAGGGATCCTCGACCTTGGCCTCTGCCTCTTCCCTACCCTACTTCTGCCGGGAGGTCTAGTCTGCTTTGCCACGCTTTCTCCCGCCCACTCCTGGGGCCCTAGACCCGGAGCCAGGCATGGAGACTCCGGACAGTGTGCATCTGGGCTACACAAAGTACATGCTAAGCATCGGCAAACGCCCCAGCCGCGCCCGCGTCGGGTCTTTGGCCACGTCCCCTTACCCTAACCCCCGACCCCCGGGAGTATTTGGGAGTTGGGTCCCCGCCCCCCGGGCGCGGCTCTGGCCCAGTCCCCGCCCACACTCCCCTGGACCCGCCTTCCCCGCCTTCCCCGCCGTGGGCTTGGCGAGTCTCCGGACGCCACGCTCAGCGGGAGTGGAGCCGCCTCTCCGCCGGCCCGAGCGACCCGGTGAGCGGGCTCCCGGGCCCCCACGGCTTCCAGGGCGTCCCTCCCGCCTGGGTCCCCGCTGGCGCAGTCGCAGACCCCCTGCGTGGGCCTTCGGATCCCTTCCCGCCGGTGGCGGGCTCAGTGGGGGTGAGGATCCGGAAAAGTCTTTCTGTCCCAGTCCTGGGTTGCCCCACCCCTGACTGAGCTCTGAGGGGGGCTCTCCAGAGAGGCTCCTTGTCCTCCACAGCCTGGGGTTGGGGGGCCGGGCGCCGCCTGGGCGTCTCAGAAGCCCCACCCAGAGGAGATGGGTCCTGGGAATGGCGGGAAAGCAGAGTAGAAACCAGCAGGGAGTGGGCCAGGGTGAGAGGAGATCATGAAGTCCCTGTTGCCTAGCCCATCCCCCTTCCAGGCTGTGCTCTGCTGGCCCTTGCACCTGCGGGGAATGTGGGGGAGGCACAACTGGGGACAGGAGAAAGGAGGAGGGTGACTTGCCCCAGCTCGTCCACCTCTGGAGCCACCTCGCCCCTCCCCCTCCTGGCCAGGCACAGGGATCAGCCCCCAAGCTCGGCGCTGACCCCTTCTGCTGCCCACCGTATCCTGGGCTCCAGACTGGGGAGCCTCCTTGATACAGGATCCTGGGACAGAGGGGTCCCCAAAGCCTTCTGGGGCTGCCCATCCTTAGGCAGCTTCCAGGGCTGGGGGTTGGTTCCTGGGCCTCTCCTACCATGGCAGAAGAGCAGTGAATAGGGGGAGGAGGCCGCCCCTCCACTCTGGACACCAGTCCCCTAACCCCAAAGCCCCACATGAGAGCATCAGCTCACCCCTGTGACGTGCCTGCAAGCTCCAAGGGTCGGGGAAAGGATTGTGAGGGCCTGTTGAGGCCCCTGTTATCAGACAGGGAGCCCTAAAAACAAGACTGGGGGGTGTGTGAGATGGGAGAAGGACCGGAACCATCATCTAAACTTTTGCCCTGCCCACAAACCAACTTCATGCCAGCTGGCCGTGAAGTTGGTCTCACTGGGCCTGGGGTGTCTGAGAGCTGAGGTTGCAGCTTCTGTGGCCCAGCCTCATGCCTAGTCCCAGGAAGTGAGAGTGAAGTGTTTTGGCCCTGTCTCCCTCCTGGCCCCCACACACACCAGGCAGTGACTCATGGTTCCCAGTGCAAAGAAAAGACCACCTCCCTACGGCGGCAGAGGCGAAGCCAGAGCCCCAGCCCCATCTCTTTGCTCTGCTGAGTCTTCTGGAATGGACCTGCCTGCCAGGAAGCCAGATCGCCCTTGGTCCTGGGCTTGTCTGCCCGCTGGGGAACACAGGTGGGTCCCACTAATATTCTGTTCTGCGCGTGGCCAGAGGCTGGGTGGCTGTGTGTGAGCAGGTCCCGGCTCGTGTGTAGAAGAGGGTAGGAGGGGTGGGGGTGACCATAAACAAGGAATGTCCGCTTCAGTGTGGTGTGGAGCACCTTTAAGGAGAGAAAACAGGAAGGGGCCTAGCTCAGCCTGGGGTGGGGATCAGGGGAGCTTCCTAAAGGTGCTGCAGGGGCTGAATCTTGAAAGATCAGTTGGTGTCTCTGGCTAAGAATTTTGGAACCACAGCAGCCCAGGTCATGAGGAGGGGCCAGCTTGGTGGGGGAGGACCTAGAGGACCAAGTGGACATAAACACTATGCACGTGACCCGGGAGTCGCTGGGAGAGGGGTTGGCCCTCTCACGGAAGGCTGAGTCTGCGGGGGGTGCTCCCAGAGGGAGGCCCAGGTCCCAAGACTTGGAGGCAGGGCTCCCACTGTGCACAGACAGAGCAAAGGTGCACAGGGTTTCCTCGGCTCTGATTGGCCTGCAGCCCGGACCCAGGAGAGACCTGGAGAAAAGAGATGCTCAGAAGAGCCAGCCCACCTGAAAGGTTCTGTTGGGAAGGTGGGGTACTGAGTGAAGGTCACAGGAGCCTGGGAAAAGTCCCCAAAAAGACTGCCTAGAAAAGTGGATGCTTCTCCACAGAGGGGCAGGATGAGGAGGAACAAGAGGGGACCAGATGGGCCAGGGGACAGGGCTTGGGGAAGGAGAGGAGGGAGCAGGGAGGCTGGTGGGCCCTTCTGAGACAGAGAGGGGAAGGTGGCAGGTGGGAGGGCCAGGAGGAGGGGCGAGCTATGGAGAAGGGAGTGGAAGCCTGGCATTCAGGGCAGTGCTGAGAGAATTAAGTGGCACCTGTGGCCTTTGCATTTGCTGAGGGAACAGAAATCCTGGAAGAGGTGGAGCCAGTTTGCTGGAAAAGCCCGTGTCTGAGGTATTGCCCCAGCAGGACTGAGAATCAGGGTGCCAGAGGTCCCATGCAGTGGGCAGGAGGTGCTCCCTGCCCTGCACGTAGGGTCACACACACCTGAGGTTGTGACGAATGGGACACCCACCTTGGCAGGGCTCCTGGGCTTCCCTGGGAGGGAGTGGGGGGGAGGCCCTGAGGAGGCAGTTCAGGGTGGATCCAGCTTGGGTGCTCTTTTAAAACTCCTAGCCCTGGGGGAAGGGTGGGGTGCTGGGCTTGGCAGGAAGAGGGTGTTCATATTTCTGGGAGTTTCCAGAGTTTCCCTGGACCTTCTCAGGACCAGGGGCAAAAGAGAGGGATGCTGTAGGAACAGGAGCACTGGGATCAGTTGCCTTAACCGCGCTGAAGGTGAAGGCTGCTCCCTCCCACCGCCTGCCGCAGCCTGGAGCCCGACTGGGGTGAGGGCTTGTAGGGGGACCAGGGAGCGGGAGACAGAATGGGAGGGTTGGGGGGAATTGGAAAAGGGCTCTGAATTTGGGGAGGGGGCCCTGGGACTTTGGAGGCCTGGTTATGGCAGCTTCTGTAATGAGGGGCCGTGGCCTGGGCAGTGGCGCTGAACCATCAGGACTGGCTGCACCTTTCTGAGCCAGAGGGGCGAGGGAGTGTGTGTGAGCACAGTATGTGACTGTGTGTTTGTGGGCTTGTGTGTGTACGAGTCTGAATGCCTGCATGGTGTGTGACTGTATGTATCTGTTATGTGTGTCTGCATGAGTGTCTGTATGTCTATGTTGTACGTGTCTCTGGACTTTGCTGTGTGTGTGTCTATGTGAGTGTCTTCATATGAGTCCGTGCGCCTGCGTGGATCTGTGTCTCCCTGTGTGTGTGTCTGTCTCTGTGCTTGTCCATGTGTGTGCTCTGTGGTCTGCGTGTCCACATGTGACTGTGTATGCATGTGAGTCTGTGTGCCTTTGTGTGTGTGTCTGTGAGGTGGAGAAGCCCTTGCAGGTGGTAGATCTTTATTCAGCATGGTCGTGGAACTTGACTCTTGGCCTTGAGCTCCTTGTGAAAGCAGCGCTGTAGCATGATTTCGAAGGTCCTTCAGGTGAGACCGTGCCTTTTCAAAGCTGCTGGTTGGGCGCCGGCTTGTGGAGCTGTTTTGTGTACACTGCTGGAGACATCCAGCGCCGGCTTCCTCACCCGGGCCTTCACAACAGCACTGACAGTGAACTTTGCTGTTCGTGGCCATTGCGAAAGTCTGTTGGTGTGCAGGAAGCTGGTCATGAGTGTTTGAAATGTATCGTGTGTGCCTTTGGAGGCACTGGGACCACACTGGCCCCAGAGTCTGCTCTGTGCTACAAGCAGTTATTGAGTAGGTGAGGAGACCCACCTGCTGATGGGGAGTGATGTCACAACCGGAAAGAATCCCACCCCCTTGCCTTGTGCCACCGACTGCCGCCTGCCCTGCCCTGCCGCTCCTGTCCTTCCCACCATTTCCTGCCAGGCTGGCTCTGGGAAGTGGGTGAAAGGAGATGCCGAAAGCAACGCGTGGGCCTCTGGCCACCTCCCAGGGGTGGTGCTCCTCTGTGACACCTGGTGCTGGGGCATGAGGAAGGGATGGTCTCAGCCACCCAGGAAGGAGGCAGGTAGGCCGGGGAAGACTGGTGGCCTGCCAACAACCGGGCTCTATTCTGTCCCCTCCCCAGGCAGCAGTCACAGTGGCAGTGAGGCTGCGGTGAGGCTGTGGTCAGTAGCACAGGATGCCCCAGGCCTTGGAGCAGGCAGACGGCGGCTGGGCCTGGGTGGTACTGCTGGCCGCGGTGGTGACCCAGGGCCTCACCCTGGGCTTCCCCACATGCGTTGGCATCTTCTTCACGGAACTGCAGCATGACTTCCAGGCCAGCAACAGCGAGACCTCCTGGTTCCCCTCCGTGCAGATAGCTGTGCTTCATGCTGGCGGTGAGCAGCTGGGCAGGGCCGAGGGAGGGGCGAAAGAGGGCCTGGGGTGGCAGAGAAAGCCACACCTCCCTGGCCTCCTGGTTCCCTCTCTCTGAGGCCACAGTCTTTGCCCCCTGGGTGAATTCCTAATATTGCACCTGATTTCAGTGGGGTCCCCTGGCCGGAATTCAGCTGGGTGGGGCTGTGTCCCCAGGAGGCTGGGCTGGGCAGGGGAGAGAGTGGGAAGGGGCCTAAGATACAAAGCCAGGTGGTGGGATTGATCCAGAGGACGGACGGACGTAGGCATCGCCAGCGTTGGGGCCAGCACACCCAGACGCTACCGTTTTCCAGCTGGGCGATCTCTCTGAACTTCAGTTTCTTCCTCCAGCATCCTGCCCATCTCCCACATGAGATGGGAAGACCAGTAGGTGCCAGGAGGTGCTGGGCGTCAGGAGATATATGCAGCTGAATTATTAGTATTTCGGAGACCCTCATGGGGGGCTTCAGGATGAGAAAGGGGACATGAGGAAGATACCAGGAATAAGAGGGGGCAAGGAGCCTGGGGCTCCCTGCAGAGGGAGGTTGTCAAGGGGTGATGGAGGGAGGGCAGTCCCTCTCTGCCCCTCTCCTCACACCACTCACCTCAGAGGCCCCTGTTCCCTGGCCGGCTTCTCCAGGAATGGGACCACCTAAGCCTGACCCCAGTAACAGGGGCAGGGCAGGAGCTGCTCAGGAGGCTTCTCCACAGTAGTCCTGGACGCAGGGACCTGCCCGGCTCCTGGGAGCTCCCAGGGAGACTGCACACAGCGACCTCAGGGGACCTGGGCAGCGGAAGCCCCACCCAACGGCCCACAGGGCTCTCCCCACGCCTGTGTTTGCTGGCTTCCGTGACCCCATCTCCCTGGAGACCTCCTTGCCCCTCCCTCCAGCTGCCACCAGCAGCCCACCTGTTACTCCAGGTCCTTTGCTCAAATCGAGAGGGAGGTCAGACTGAGGGAGATTGCCATGGTTCTGGATGAACCCCACATTAGCCTCCTGGGGCTTGGGCTCAGAGGAAGGGGAAAGGCCAGCCCTGGCCCAGACCGCATGGCCTTTTGGCCTGCAAAGTTGTGGCAGGGACTGGGAGCCTCAGAGCATTCCTTCTCACACAGGCAGAGAGGGGCCCGGGCCAGGGGCTGAGAACCAGGCATCCGGTGAGGACCCCACCCCCCAGCCAGATTTGGGCTCACGCCTTGCGGGCATGTCTGTCTGCCCGTGTCTCTGTCTCATGTGCATGATCTTGAGCCCATGCTCATTCAGAGTATTGTAGACATTTTAAACCTGAATGAATCATCGATCCTTTCCTGCCACCACAGTAAAGAAAGCAGGCAAACTCAAAGCGCACGGGTGAGGTTGCACAGCAAGTACTCAGCAGAAGCAACACCCCACAGGGGAAACACCCTGTCTCCTTGGGCACCCCACTACCCTCAGTTATGCAGCTGGCCCACGTCCCAGCCCCTACGCCCCACTGCATGACTCAGGGCTTTCTCCAGTGTCACCTTCCTTCCCCAGGTGAATGTCTCAGGAATGGGGGAGATGTATGGGTCAGAGCCTCACCTCTCCCTATACAATGGCAGAGATAACTGGTCACCAGCCTCTGCTTGATTATCTCTGAGGACGGGCTGCTTACTTCCTCTGTCACTCATACTGACACCGGCTCACACCACACACCCCCTCTCCACCTCAAGCACACACGTGCATCATGTGTGCACACACACAGCCTGCACACACACTTTCCTTGTCCCTTTGGCTGCACTCTGGGAGAGTAACTTGGAGACGCTCCACTATGTGTGCTCCAGGCAGGGCACTCAGCGAGTGGGGCCCCTGCGAGGTGTCCAGGAGCAGCTGTTGGCTCTTTTCTACTCACTGGGGTGTGGGCAGGTAAGGAAGCTGGGGGTGGTGGGGAACAGACCCCTCTCCACATGGAGCCAAACCTCTAGGTATAGATGGTGGTGGCTGAAGGTAATGGGGGAGGGGAGAGCAAACCCTGCCTGATTTTCTCCAGAACACTCCAGAGGTCAGAGCCCCACCAAACTGTACAGGTTGGAAGGTGATGGGAGGGCTCTAGCCAGCCTTCCTGAGGATGGGGGGCAGGAAGAACAGGGGCTAGAAGCATGCACCACAATTGAAATGCCCTGGGATGCCCCCAGCCCTGACGGACCCCAAGCGAGGGCTGTCCACTCAAGTCATGAACCAATCCTGTTTTACCTGGATGGAATCCACCTTAGGTTGGTGCAGTACAGGGCCTGGGTCTGCCGCCTGGGGATCCTTGTCAGGGTCAGACATCACGCAGTCTGACCCCTCACTCTGTAGGAGAAGAAACTGAGGCAAAGAGAGGTATCAGGCTTTGCTCAGGCCACACAGCCAGTCGTGGCAGGGTAGGGACTGGAACCCAGGCCTGCAGGCTCCCGGGCTCCTGCCCTTAAAGCCACCTGGCTAGTTCCTGCTGGAACTGTCCCCCCCCAGCCCTGCTGCCCTCCTCCCTCTTGACCTGCTCATTCAGCTGCCACCTACCAACTGTCTCCTCCCCACAGGGCCCCTGTGCAGCGTCCTGGTGGAGCGCTTTGGCTGCCGAGTGACTGCGATGCTGGGGGGCGTGCTGGCCGGCCTGGGCATGGTGGCCGGCTCCTTCTCCCGCACCCTCAGCCAGCTCTATCTCACAGCAGGACTCATCACAGGTGACTGTCGTCCCAGCTCCAGAAAACCTGCTAAAAAGTGCCAGGCACGAGTGGACGGGGCAGGCAAGCCTCTTAATCTCCTGGAACTGCTTACAGTCTAGTGAGGGAGACAGACAACGATCAGATAAGCGAGAATGTCTACACACTCTGCCCACGGCAATGCATGAAAGCACGGGACAGGTGAAGTGATAGCATCCTGGCCTGGGGTGGACGTGGGGTGGGCGGACAATTAAACAAGTCAGGAGGTGAAATACCAGGACACCCAATGCAGACAGTGAAGCAGGGTTGGGCAGGGGCTGCTGTTGTCAACAGCATGGTCAGGGAGGGCCTCGAAGAGAAGATGACAAAGAGAAGGCGACCGTTGAGGAGAGACCTGAGGGAATCCGACACAAGGCTCTCTGGGAAAGAGCATTCCAGATGGAGGGAACAGCAAGTGCAAAGTTCAGGAAGTTCAGGAGCAGGGAGGTGGCCAGCAGGTTAGAGGGGCATGAACAAGGCAGTTGAAGAGGTGTGGTGGGGGCTGGAAGGTTCTGTAGTGACAGGGAAGCCATCTGAGGGGGTCGGGCAGGGCGGTGATATTTGTGAGGCATCGCACTGGGGTGGTGTTGAGAATGCGCTGGGGCACGGTCGCAGGCCAGGCGTGAGGCGGTGGCAGCTTAAACCCGCTGGTGCAATGATGGTGATGAGAAGAGGTGATGCTCGGGATTGCGTGTGAAGTGCGGGAAGAAGAGTCCAGAAGGGTGACACCAAGGTTTGCTGCCCTGAGCTACTGTGAGGACAGAGTAGCCATAACTATGATGGGGACACTAGAGGAGCGTCAGGTGCGAAAAGTCCAGCCTGGAGTTCAAGCAGAGCCCCTAGGCTGGCGCCAGCAGCGCAGGTGTGGTGAGACTGTGGCGATGGTCTTGAGCTGAGGTCATGCCCTGCTGCCGCGAAGGGAGTGAGGGTGATGCAGGAAGAGGCCTGAGGGCTGAGCCCCAGGGCCCACCAGTGATTAGAGGTTTGGGCAGGAAGAAGTGACCAGAGAGGTAGAGGAGAACAGGAGAGTTTCTCAGGAGAACAAGTAAAGTGTGTCAAGCCGCCGATGAGTCAAATAAGATGAGGCCCAGACTCGACCGTGGGATTGGGCCACGTGGAGCTGGAGACCTTGTTGGGAGGAGACGGCAGAGGTAAACAATGCTGCCACGGCATTTTGATGGGAAGGGACCAGAGAAACGGGCCAGAACCCACGAGGCGTGGAGTTAAGAAAGGTTTCTTTGGGTTTTTTAAATGAGAGAAGTAACAGTGAGGGAGAGTGATCTAGTAGAAAGGAGAGGATGATGCAGGAGAGAGGGGAGTTGCTGGAGGATGCCCCTGAGTAGACAGGACACAGGGCAGTTGAGGGATAGCCACTGGGGACATGGGTGGGCGTGTCATGGCGGGCGGACGGCCACCAAGCGTGCATGGGGAGGCGGCCTTGGCCTGCACAGAGGAAGAAGAGGCCCGAGTGGTCTTGGGCAGGGGGGAGCCCGCACGGGCATGACCGAGGGAGCCGTAGTGGCATCATAGGCAGCTCCAGCGCCGAGGCCAGCGGTCACGTGTGGCCTCGAGTTTTCTCTCCAGCATGCTCAGCTGTGCAGGTGCAGGCATGGAGCGGGTGGGGGGCTGGGAAGGCCCCTCTGGGCAGGTGACGTCTGAGCCGAGATGTGAGTGGGAAGTCAGGAGGAAGCATCCAGAGGGAGAGAAAGAAGCTTGATCCTAGGGAGTGACAGGGAGTGGCCTGAGATGATATCTCAGAGGTGGACTGGAGCCAGCTGGCACAGGCCTCCCAGGGCATAGTAGATGCTTTGGATATTCTTCAAGCGTGATGGGAAGTCTGGAAGTGTTAAGCAGGGAGGGACTTATTAGGTTTTTAAAAGATCTGGTGCAAGGGGAGGGCAGATCTGGGGTGGGAGACTTACAGGGAGGTGGTGAGGCAGTCTGATTCTGTCTTCAGTCCCTGGGGACTTGGAGGTGGGTCTGGGCTAGAAGCGAAGGAGTGGGGAGACATGTGCAGTGACCCCTGACCCACCTCTGGGTGCAGGTGGAAGGCCCTAGAACTCCCCCAAGATGGTTTCCTCTCTGCCATCACAGGCCTGGGCATGTGCTTCAGCTTCCAGTCTAACATAACGGTGCTGGGACTCTACTTCATCCGCCGGCGGGCGCTGGCCAACGCACTGGCTTCAGTGGGCGTCTCCCTCGGCATCGCACTCTGGCCGCTGCTGTCGCTCTACCTGCT
Source organism: Avahi laniger (assembly GCA_963575035.1). Lineage (NCBI taxonomy): Eukaryota > Metazoa > Chordata > Mammalia > Primates > Indriidae > Avahi > Avahi laniger. The sequence continues at coordinate 14,084 of CAUYSK010041148.1, read as the reverse complement.
CGAGGACCTGGGCTGGAGAGGAGCCTTCCTTGTCTTCGGCGGGGTCCTTCTCCACTGCTGCGTCTGTGGGGCCATCCTGAGGCCTGTGGCCACTAACAGGGCCCTTGAGACCAGAGAAGTTTCCCTTCCTCCTCCCAAGACACCTGCCCTGAGCTGTCTGGCAGTATGTGGCCGGACCATCCAGCGCCACCTGGCCTTCGACATCCTGCGGCACAACATGCGCTACTGCGTCTTCACGCTGGGTGTGACGTGGATGATCGTGGGCTTCCCGCTGCCACATGTCTTCCTGGTGCCATACGCCATGTGGCATGGTGTGGATGAGCAGCGGGCAGCCCTGCTCATCTCCATCATTGGCCTTAGCAACATCTTCCTGCGGCCCCTGGCCGGGCTGGTGGCGAGCCAGCGGGCCTTCGCCAGCTATCGCAAATACCTGTACTGCCTGGCAGCCCTGCTCAACGGGCTCACCAACCTGGTGTGCACAGTGTCGGCCGACTTCCGGGTGCTAGTCGGCTACTGCCTGGTGTACGGCGTGTCCATGAGTGGCATTGGTGCCCTCATGTTCCAGGTCCTCATGGACCTTGTCCCCATGGATCGATTCCCCAGCGCCCTGGGCCTCTTCGCCACCGTGGAAAGCATCGCTATCCTCATCTCCCCGCCGCTGGCTGGTGAGGCCCTGGGGGAGGGAGCAGCCAGGTGTGCCAAGTGTGGCCTGGGGGTTGGGCGGTGGGAACAGGGGTGCACAGATTTGGGCCCAGCCCAGCATCTCCAGATGACTGTGCCACAGCTGGTTCCTCAGCTGGCACTCGGGGTAGGAACAGTGAAAAATATGGGTTTGTGTGCCAGACCAACCCGAGTCCTTCGTCTTCCTCCTGTGCCTCCGTTTTCCCATCAGTAAAGTGGGGATAGGTAGAATCTCCTCACAGGCTTTCTGTGAGGGTCCGAGTCATATGGCAAAGGGCTTAATAGAGAGTCTTGGTGCGTAGTCAGCGCTGTGCCAGTTTTTGCTGTTATGAACATCATGGTTCCCCCTCCTGCCTGTGGGACCTGGGCAAGTCATTCTCTAAGACACAGTGTCACCTACAAAATGTAGACAAGAATACCTGCCCTAACCATTTATTTACTTGTGCCAGTTGCTGGGTGCTCATGGCTGAATACCAAGGTCACCACCCTCTGGGGGCCTACCTTCTGGTGGAGGAGTTGAGAACTAAAGCAAAGAGACACATTTGTGACCACACGGTGATTTATGCTGGGAGGAAAACAAACAGAATATAGAGAGAGACCAGCCCTGGCAACACAGTGAGACCCAATCTCTACAAAAAATTTAAAAATTCAGCAGGTGTGGTGACATGTGCCTGTAGTCCCAGCTACTTGGGAGGCTGAGGCGGGAGGATCCCTTGAGCCCAGGAGCTGGAGGCTGCAGTGAACTATGATAGTGCCACTGCATTCTACTTGGGGCGACAAGAGTGAAACCAGTCTAAAAAAAAGAAAATAAAAGAAATAGTAGAGACCCACATGAGAGCAGCTGAGAGCATGATATCCTAGCAAATGAGAGGAGGTCTGCAAAGCCCTTGGGGCTGGAGCAGCCAACACACGACATGTGGTGGTGGTTATTACAGTAAAACCGAGGAGCTTGACTCCAGCCCAATGGGGATACTTCCTCCAAGTGTGACATTGGAAGTCCCAGTTTCTAAGGGAGTTCTCCAAGCAAACAAGTGGAGAGAACTATCGAGGAGGTGTGGGTGACTCTAGCTTCCTGTCACCAAGGTTAAGGGGGTCATGCCCTTATGTTCATTCCCAGCCTGCAGACCCTTTCTGCCCAGGCCAGAGTAGGCTTAGTGTTTCTTCCCCCCATTCATTCTATAAACACCCATCAAGTGCCTAGGGGTACCAGCCACGATTCCTAGTACAGCAGAGACAAAAATAAAATCCCTGCTCTCAGGGAGCACACTTTAGTAGGGGGAGACCTGATGGCCCCAGGCAGTGGCCTACTAACTTGCTCTCTGTCCCACAGGGTTCCTCCTGGACACCACCAACAACTTCAGCTACATTTTCTATATGTCAAGCTTCTTCCTCATTTCAGCTGCCCTCTTCATGGCTGGCAGCTTCTACTTCCTGCAGAAGAACGAGCAGCAAGGCAGGCAGGCTAAGGAGGAAGGAGCCGGAGTGGAGGCTGTCCCAGAGTGGGGTCATACCTTGGAAGGCAAAGACAGTCCCAAGAAGCAGCTGTACCCTGAGATCATGTATGTGACCAGCGTCTGAGCCCAGGGGTCAGTGAGTGACCACAGTCTCAGCCCAGGAATGGGACCTCCAGCTGCTTCACCAGGGGCTGGGGTGAAGGGTGGCCTCAGGAAGCCTGGATCTTAGGCTGTCCAGACTCTACAAGTTGGGACTCAGCTAGGAGCTGGGACTATGGAGGCAGCCTCTAAACACTCAGGGTTCCTCCAGCCAGCAGAATCCAGGAGCAGCCCTCCCTGCTGTTCTCGGACAGCAAGGGACCCTGGAACTTTGGTGGGGAAGGTTAATGCTGGGGTCGGGGGAAGCCAGACATTTGACTGACCAGGTCAGGAAGGCGTACTAGGCAGCCTGAAGACTGCTGTGGAATGAGGCTGCTTCTGCGACAAAAGCCTATCTGCTCCCCTTCCTGTCTTCCTGAGGTCCCCCTTCTCCCCGCCCTGTTAGGGGTGTCAGCCCTGGGGTAAGTTGCAGGCTATGCCAGCTGCCAGTCCAGTCTGCTTCCTGTTGGGCTGACACTGGGGCCTGGAGGTCAGAGCTCCCCCAATACCGGTCATCACCCAAGGACTGGCTGTCATCAGCCCAGGCCTGTCCCAGCAGGGTACCAAGGGAATGGGAAAACAGAGTGTGTTTGAATTAAACACAAAAATGTTCCCTGTAGCAGATCATAAACTCTGTGAACTAATAAAGTTGGGAAACAGGCCTGGAGTGTTTCCCTCCCCCTTCCTTTCTCCCCGCTTGGCAAGGGCAGCTCAGGACACTGTTGATTCAGGCTCAACCAGGCTCCAGCGAGAAAACCTTATCGGGAGAATCAATTTCATTTTCATGGACGGATGCCATTCTTCCTCCTCCAGCTGGCAAGAATAAGCATCCTCGGGTATGTCCTGTGTCCTCCAGGACCCTGCCATGAGTGTCCCCTTATGGCCAAATTTGGTACTGCAGAGCTGAGACAGAGGGCTCTGGGCTGGGGTAGAGATCTGAGTTCATGTTTGACTCTGCCACAATTTACCGTGTGACTTTGGGTAAATTGTTGACCATCTCTGGGCCTTGAAAAAGTAGGAAGTTAGCCTGGATAAGCTAAAGTCTCTTCCGGTTTGAAAAGTCTGACTCTGTGAATGTCCCGAGACCCTCAGCCTTCCGGCAGCTCCCTACTGAGGCTTGTACTTGGCCACCATCTGTAGCTCATGCTGTGAAGGAAGAACACTCAGACACATGTCACCAGGTCCTGTCTGCTTCCCCATCTCAACTGAGTGGAAAATGAGGGAGTTGGGGCTGGTAGGTAGGTGCTATTGGTGCCAGTATTGACCAGACTTTGATATCTTGTGCATCTTCTAATAGGCCCTCTTCCTGAAAACACTTAAGGAAAGAAGATATCAGTGAACAGGGAACTTTGACCTCATCTGCCCCTAGGCAAGAATGACAATAATCTTTGGGCAGAATTCCTTCAATAAATACTGAGCATCTACTGTGTGCTAGGGACTGGGCTGAGGGGAATAAGACCTGGTTGCTGCCCTCAGCACAAAGCCAAGGGCTAGAATTCTTCCTCAAGGAGTGGCTCTGAAGCCTTAGCCTCAGACCAGACACAAACAAGGAGGACGGAGTGGCCCATCTGATTCCAGAACCCACACTGAGCTGATTGCCTGGGACTCTAGAAAGGGCCTGGGACAGTTACTGGCCAGAGAGGAGCAGAGCTGACTTCCATCCTGTCTCCCAATCCCTGGGCTGCCCTTTGCTGCTCTGTCCAGGGAAAGGCAGAGAAGTCTCCTGGCCACTTCGTGCTGAGATGCACTTCCCCAGGCCACACAGACTTCCCACAGAAGCCAAAGGGCATAGTGAGAGGCCTGGGGCCACCACCCTCACTGAGAGCAGCCAGAGAACCAAGCACCCAGACTAAGATCAAAACTCTTGCCCCAGAGGTGTGCATAGGGCAGGGGCTGACCACAGGGACCTGAAACCTCAGAGGTGGGGGCTGCTTTTAATGAGGCTGCAGCAGGCTGGAGTGTGGTGGTCATTCTGCCCTTATCCAGGCCCAGGGCCGAAGGACAGTCCTTGCTCTTGTCAACCTAAATAACAGAGGCTCTCTAAAATATTTATCTGGCAATAGGGCACTGCCATGGGAATACACATGCCACAGTAAACCATGTGCATATTCAGGGATGTAAAGGAAGACGAAGTTCTTAAAGGAAAAATGAGAATTACATAATTGTTTTGTGATAATTATCCTTGGCTACAAGGATTAATAAGGGTGACTCTAGTCTGAGGTTGGACAGGCTGGGCAGATGTCCTTCCAGAAGTATTTTTTGTGTAAGGTTGCAATGGTCTTTTGTGCAAGGTTGTGGTTTTTTGCAGAATCTTTTGTGATAGTTTTTTCTTTTTCTTTTTTTTTCAGACAGGGTCTCACTCTGTGCCCAGGCCAGAGTACAGTGGTGTAATCATAGCTCACAGCAACTTCAAACTCCTGGGCTCAAGCGATCCTCCTGCCTCAGCCTCTCCAGTAGCTGGGACTACAGGTGTACCCCCCACCACACCGGCCTCTTTTTAGAGAGGGGGTCGTGCTATATTGCCCAGGCTGGCGTATTCACAGGCATGATCCTGCCGCACTGTAGGCTCAAACTCAGGGCTCAAGCCATTCTGTTCCTCAGCCTTCTGAGTAGCTGGGACTACAGGTGCGGGCCACCTGGCACTATTTGTCAGGGTTTTTTAAACACTTGACTCCGCTTTGATTCTGACAACACTGACACCCTCAGGAAGCTCACAGCCTAAGCCCCACATTTTCAAGCGTAGTGGAAGTGTGGCAACGCCACTTCCCTTCCTGGTCCTCTGTTCCCTGTGACCACGAGGTCTCAGTCACACACCACTTTCCTGAGAAGGCTGAGAAAGAATCAGCCAAGGGACTTAAGCATCTAGGGCTCCACAACCCAGAAAGCTGCCAGAGCGGTACATCCAAGCTCCAGGCATCCAGGGCTCCTTCTAGGGGTGGTCGGTGCTGCCCGGGGCGCTCTCTGTCCACCTGGCTGACAAAAAACCTTAGGATCTTACACAGTTCCCCTGATTTCTGTCCAGAGGTGACAGACCCAGCTGTGGGGGGTTGGGGTCGCCAGGCTTTTTGTAAAAGTACACTCAACCATAGGGGCAAAGGACTGATGTGGGAAGCAGATTGCTAACACCCGCGCTCCAAAGGGACGTCCCTGGTGGAGGAGGCTGGGCTGCACCCCCCCAGGTGTGGAGATGCTGGAGGTTCTTCTGCCTCGACGTTCCCCGACACAGGCTCCCTCCGATTCCCCTGTACTCCTAAGGGTCCCAGAGTTGCCCCTCCCGGCACACCCATTCCCGCAGTAGCCTCAGCAGAGAAGCTGCCCTGGGCCTCAGGCGTAGGGCGCATCGCGCCCCGCGCACGCGCACCAAAGAACTCAGCGACGACCCCACCCCTCGCCTGCTCGGTCTCGCACCTTCCGCCCTCTGGGGGCGGGGCTAGCGAGGCTTCCGCCGGAAGCCCGGAACCCATCCCGGGAGTAGGGGCATTGCGGTCGCTAGTGTGTCCTCCGGCCGCGACTGAGTGATTACGTGTGCTGTCTCCCGCGTATCTATTTCGCTTTTCAAACCCAGTTCTTACACGGTCCTGAGACACCACCCCCCTTTTCCACATCCCATTTCCAGCTGCAATTTCTGCAGAATCTGAACCCAGAAAAGGCCCCCATTTGCCGCCCCCGTCCGCCCTGCCCAGCCTGGGTGAAGTTCTCGCCTAGCTTTCCGGCCTCGCTTTTCCCTCTCTCCCGCCCGTCCCCCGGGTCCTCCACCGCCCGGATCATGGCCCAGAAGCCAAAGGTAGACCCCCACGTCGGGCGCCTGGGATACCTGCAGGCGCTGGTCACGGAATTCCAGGAGACAGAGAGCCAAGGTGAGAGCCGCAGGGTGGGGGCCGAGGGATCGGGCTGGGTCTGGCCGCGACTGCCGCCCCGGACCTGGCTCTAGTGCCGCTTTCCCATTGCAGACGCCAAGGAGCAAGTCCTTGCCAACCTCGCCAACTTCGCCTACGACCCCAGCAATTACCAGTATCTGCGGCAGCTGCAAGTCCTGGATTTATTTCTCGATTCACTGTCGGAGGAGAATGAGACCTTAGTGGAATTTGCTATTGGTAAGTGTAGATCCGGTTCCCCAGATGCCTGATGGACTGGGATGGGATAAGTAAGTTGAGAAAGGAATGTCTCAGGCAGTCCCTCAGCCGTAAAAGCAGGCCTTCGCGATGTCTGTGCCTCCACCGTTCACACGTTGTCCAGGTCACAGCTACCTTGAGACAGGTCTGGAACTCAAGCTCACGAACCATTCTGCATGTCTGCCCTCCCTCCTGCTTAGAGATAAGATCATAAATAAGTGAATGGATTGAAGCCACTTGGAGGTTAAAAAGTTTGTAAATTGCTTTTTTAAAAACATTTTTTTCACACCTGCAATCGTAGCACTCTGGGAGGCCGAGGTGGGAGGGTTGCTTGAGGTTGGAAGCTCGAGACCAGGCTGAGCAAGAGCGAGACCCCATCTCTACTAAAAATAGAAAAATTAGCCTGGCGTGGTGACACGCGCCTGTAGTCCCAGCAAAAGGATCGCTTGAGCCTGGCAGTTGGAGGTTGCAGTGAGCTATGATGACGCCACTGCACTGTAGCTGGGACGACAGAGCTAGACTCTGTCTTTAAAAAATAAAAAAACACACACACACTTTAATGTTTTAATTAAGAGAAGTAGAGATGACTTGGAATTTGTGGCTTATGGCTCTCGCAGTTATTATGATCTTAGGACCTATTTATTGAATTGCTCACTGGACAGATATTTATTAGGCATGTACTGTATACGCGAGCTACTATTGTAAATGCGGGGAGGTGGTGACCAAGTTGGGAAAGGGTCTTTGCCTTCAAGGAGCTTACATTCCAGTAGGGGGAGACAGAGAGCAAGCAAACAAAAAAGATGCTGCTCAGAAGGAAATAAGTAGGGTGATGAGAGAGCGCAACAGATGGGGGCTACTTAAGTTTTGGCCATCATGGAAAGGACATTCTAGCAGAGGTGCAGCATGGGCAAAGGCCCTAAAGCAAGCATGAGCCAGAAGGAAGGTTGGCATGGCAGGATTGGGGTAGTGAAGTGGAGAATGGTACAAAAATAGGTTAGAGAGTTTGGTGACATCAGAGCTTACAGAGGCTTAGATCGATGGGAAGTGGATGGAAGGAGTTTGGAATTTATTCTGAGAGCAAATAGAAATTCTTTTTTCAAGCCTTGCATGGCACCTACCTGTAGTTCCAGCTACTCAGGAGGCTGAGGTGGAAGGATCGCTTTGAGCCCAGGAGTTTGAGGCTGCAGTGAGCTATGACCTGGGCTACACTTAACATCTGCACTCCAGCCTGGGCGACGCAGCAAGACCTTGTCTCTTAAAAAAAATTTTTTTTCCAGTATACATCTTTTAAAAATAACATTTCTCTACATATTGAAAGGAACCTTACTTAGGGAAAGAAACCTTTAATGATAATTACGATATCACCTAATACTCTGTTATGCAAATTTTTCTAATAGTTCCCAAAAGGACATTTTTGTGTTAGTTTGTATAAACTGGGATCTATGTATTTCACCTGGTGGTTATGTTCCTTAGATCTCTCTCTTTTTAAGTAAAGTTTTTATTTTAGAATAGTTTTGTTGTTTTGTTTTGGAGACAGGGTCTTGCTCTGTCTCCTAGGCTAGAGTGCCGTGGCATCATCATAGCTCACTACAACCTCAAACTACTGGGCTCAAGTGATCCTCTGCCTCAGGCTCCCGAGTAGCTGGGACTACAGGTGTGCCACCACCACGGGTAGCTAATTTTTCTATTTTTTGTAGAGAGGGTTTCACTCTTGCTCAGGCTGGTCTCAAAACTCCTGGCCTCAAGCGATGCCCCCTCCTAAGCCTCTCTCTCTCTCTTTTTTTTTTTCTCTCTTAAATATAAAGAAAAAAAACTTTTGCTATCCCCAGCTGGGGTCCCCGCAGCGAGCGGGCCAGGTAACCTCGCGCCTCAGCCTCTCAGAGTGCTAGGATTACAGGTGTGAGCCACCATACTTGGCCGTATTTTAGAATAGTTTTAGAGAAATTACAGAGATAATGAAGAGAATTCCCATACAACCCACACCCAGTTTTCCCTATTATTAACTTCTTAACATGAGTATGGTACATTTGTTATCATTAATGAACCAGCATTCATGTATTATCATTAACTGAAGTCCATACTTTATTCAAATTTCCTTTGTTTTTTTCCTAATGCCCTTTTTCTGGTCCAGGATCCCACATTACATTTACTCATCTTCTTAGATCTCTTCTGGCCTTTGCTAGTTTCTCAGATTTCCCTTGTTTTTCGTGGCCTTCGGAATTTTCAGGAGTACTGGTCAGGTACTTTGTAGATCACCCCTCAGTTGGGATTTGTCTGATGTTTTTCTTATGATTAGACTGGGTCATGGGTTTTTGGGAGGAGACCAGCAAGGTAAAGTGCCATTTTCATAACATCATATCAAGAGTACATTTAATCACCTGACTGAGTTCTTGTTTGTCAGGTTTCTCCACTGTAAAATGACTCTTTCCCCCCTTTCTGTATTATAATCTTTGGAAGAAAGTCAGTATATAAATTATCTTAAATCTCTTCTAATCCTTTATAGACCCTCTTCATAACACTGATTGTTGAAAGTTCCAGACCAGGTCTGCAAATGAGGATCACTTGAGCCTGGGAGTTAGAAACCAGCCTAGGCAACAGTGAGACCCCATCTCAAAACAAAAACTAAAACAACTACAAAAAACTATTTTCCTGGTAAATGTTTATGGCTCCAGGGCCTAGAGTACAAATGAGGGGGGTCACCCCTCCTTCTCTTCTCACCATGAAGAGCACGTGCGTGTGGCCAGCCCAGCTCTGCCCCTTGGCCACTCCTTGGGCTTAGGAGTGCACACACCAACAGTGGAGTTCACCTCTGGGAGTCAGGATCCAGGAGAGAGGCTCACGCAGCCATGGGAGAAGGTGTAGGGCCTAGAGCTCCAGGTGCAGGGGAAGTGGGTGGGCTTTGGGCGGACCCCTGGCCCTCGGCACCCTGTGGCGAAGGCGAGTGGAGCTCGCTAAAACTAGGCCAAGGCAGGAGCCCTAGTTCCCCGGGTCTAAGAGCAGTGCTAGCTCATGTGTCTGGCCCCCTGGAAGATCATTACGCTAAATAAATATTCTAAAAAGTTGGTCTCTGAGATTTGCTCCGAAGTCGGTCCTCCATCCCCTCCTTCTTATATCTCTGCTCCACAGCTGCTGCCATCTCAGTGGGGACGGTGGCCCCTGCAGAAGCATGTGGCTAAACCTCCACCTGGAGTGCTAGAGCTCCTCAAAATTAAGCCACTGACCCCGGAGAACAATTGCCTGAAGTCAGAAAGCAGTCGCCTAAGAAAAGCTTTCACTAAGTGGAGTCTGTTCTGCTGGCATTCCCTCAGTATTGGACGAAACTGTCCCGGAGCAGGAGCACCCTGAGTTCTGATCCTACTGAGCGGGAAGGTGTGGGGCAGGCTTGGGCCCAGCCTGGGCTCTTGCTCTCCTGGGCAGCTTCCCAGAGCTCTGGTCCCTGCTTCTACTTCTTAGCTGATTCTGCAGCCATGTCCTGTCCTTTCTCTGAGCCTCATTTTCTCACCTGCGCCTTGCTTCCCTCAGGGCTGTGTGGGAGCGGAAGTGTGTGCATATGTCTGTGTCTCTGTGCACGTAGTTTGTCCAGAGTCGTTAGCATTATTTTCACCAGTTTTGCTTTTCCCAGCCACTTTTTCCTGCTTTTTTCCTCTTCCTTCTTCTGCCAGAGCAAAGTCCCCAGTTGCAAGCACAGTAGCTTTCTCAGCATCCAATCCCTCCCCGGGATCCCGTGCAGATTGAATTTCTCCTGTGTTTGTTGTGCAGCACTTAACAGGAGGGTCCCAGTGGTGCTTACAAGCATATTTTGTTACTGCTGTCATTTGTTTTCTCTTAACGTCTCTGTAGCGAAATGGGAAACCCTGGCAGGAGCTACCTTTTCTGGACACCTAACCCCATGACCGCCATACGCCACCGCATGTCCACCCCGCAGGACCTCTTAATCACCCACTGCGGCCCTCTACCTATCGGGAAAGCACCTCAGTGAGGTTAACACCAGTGCCTGAGGCTCATACCGTTTGTGATAACTGGAGCCAGGACTTTACCGCAGTCATTCGGGATCCAAATTCTGTGCCCAGGGGACCCAGCTGGCAGAACACAGGCTAGGACTCCACGTCTTCTTCCCTTGTCTTTGTTTCTGCCTCACTTGCTGCCTCTGCCACGCCTGTTAGTTCTGGTGGGAAGTCATCCCTGCTGCGACTGGTGGTGCCCACAGCCCAGGGCCACACTGGATCCAAGTCATTAGAGGACCTGCCGCTGGGAGGCAGCATGCGTCAGGCCAGAGCGGCCCTTGTTTGGGATGCTGGATGGGAGGGGGTGAATTGGGAGGACCCAGATGTAAAGCCAGGATGTCAGTAAGTACTTGTTCAATGAATAAAAGAATTCTGAGCTCAAGTCCCAAGTGAAAGCATTAGTAGCCTTTGGTATTAATTTCGGAATGTTTGCCCAAAGCACCCCTGGCTGACTCTCGGGCGTCCTATACTCCTGTGCCGTGCTAGATGCTGTATGGCGGCATAAAGCAATCAGTAGACAATTCTCTGCTTCCATGAAAACTGGTCGAATCCTAGAATATCATAGAATACTTGGTGGTTTTGTTATCTAAACAGGGTTCAAGAAGGTGACCTCCCAGAATTGAAGTGAAATCACTTTCCTGTTTTCTACATCCTGCAATACACGTAGCTGCCACCAGATGGTAGTGGTGCTCAGATGAAGCCTGGTAAATACGATAAATCCTCAGTCGCCTCTTTGGAAAACAGTGTTCAGTGAAATTGAAGATAAGCACACCCATTACCCAGCAATTATGTTTATAACATGTACCTCCAGACACATGCACAAAAACACCACTAGCAGCATTGTCTGTAACAGTCCCAAACTGGAAACAGAATGGATGCTGACATCATGGTTGTTCATACTATGAGCAGTGAAAGTGAAATTACAGTTCCATGCAGTAATCTTACAAACATAATATTAAGCAAATGATGCTAGACACCTAGTAATACTTACAATGATCAGGAAGGTGTGCACCTCTCAGGAAGGGAGGGGATTGGATCAGAAAGGGACATGCAGAGGCTTATGGATCACCTCAGTGCTGGTGACACAGACATTTGCCTTCTTACCATTCAACTCTACCTGTATGTGCGGGCACTTTTCTGTATGTGTGGGCTGCAGGAGTGGCACCGTGCCAGCCTCTGGCCTGTAAACAGGCACATGCTCGGTCCACATCTACCATGTGCCAGCAAGGTGCCCTGGTCATGTCATCTCATTCTCTCTGCTCATTTTACTGGTGAAGAAACCAAGGCTTAGAGAAATTGAGTGGCTTGCTGTGGTCACCTAGGGCTTCAGTCACAGAACTGGGGTTCTGACTGGATCTGTCCGATACACAGCCTTTGCTCCAGCACCATTTTTGGTGGCTCCCCTGTACCTCCTCTTTTTTATTTTTTTAGAGATGAGATCTCACTCTGTCTCTCAGGCCCGGAGTGCAGTGGCGCAATCATAGCTTAGTGCAGCCTCGAGCTCCTGGGCTCAAGTGATCCTTCTGCCTCAGCCTCCCACGTAGCTGGGACTACAGGTGCGTGCCACCACTCCTGGCTAATCGTTAAAAATTGTTTTTATAGTGATGGAGTATCACGATGTTGCCCAGGCTGGTCTCAAACTCCTGGGCTTAAGCAGTGCTCCCGCCTCAGCCTCCCAAAGTATAGGGATTACAAGCATAAGCCACTGTACTCAGCCTCCCCTGTACCTCCTCTTAGTGATCACTTAGGCTCCTGGGGTCACAGATCTTTCTACTTAAGAAGAAATCTCCAGCCATCTGCATGTGGCAGGATTCCTGTCACAGGAAGCAGGTGATATTGTGATTCCAGCTCCACTAATCTCTCCCGCTTCACCAGCTCAGCAGGCGGGCTCTACGCTGCTCTCACCTGGGCCAGGGCAGCCTCCCCATCCCTCCCAGACTTGCAGAGACCAGTTCGCCCTGCCCTGAGTTCTAGGTACAGTCAAGATGTGTGTGTGTGTGTTTTGTTTATGCAAAGATACAATTGGTTCACATGGTACAGAATTCAAAAGGACATACAGTGAACAGTAGCTCTCCCTTGGTGGCCCTTTCTAGATGCAGCCACTGTCACTTGTTTCTAACTTGGCAACACATGTTGGCACACCTGCCCTGTGAATCTGTAAAGAACTGCCTCATTCCGTTTAAATGCTGCGTGACAGTCCATGGCATGCAGTTGCCAGTCTCCAGCCAGCTCCTTAGGGAGGGACACTGAGGTTGTTTCCGTTTCACTCATAGCAATGCTGCAGCAGATGACCTTATTTATATGTCTTTTCACATTTGTTGGGAATAATGCTGTAAAATAAATTTCTAAAAGTAAAATATCTAGATTAAAAGTACGAAAAGCCATAATGATTTCTTTGCTTTTGCCTTTTTTTTTTTTTTTTTTTTTTTTGAGACAGAGTCTTGCTCTGTTGCCACAGGTAGAGTGCGGTGGCATCATCGTAGCTCACAGCAACCTCAAACTCCTGAGCTCAAGCGATCCTCCTGCCTCAGCCTCCCGAGTAGCTGGGACTACAGGAGCTCACCACAACACCCAGCTAATTTTTCTATTTTTCAGTAGAGATGGGGTCTCATTCTTGCTCAGGCTGGTCTCAAGCTCCTGAGCTCAGGCAGTCCTCCCACTTCAGCCTCCCTGAGTGTCAGGATTATAGGTGTGAGCCACCGTGCCCAGCCCCCAGTGAAGATTTTGACCCTGGGCTGCATCGGCCCAGTGCCCCGGAGTGGGTGAGTCCTCAGATGGAGTGATGTCTTGGGCTGCCCGGCCACCAGGTGCCAAGTGCTGGCTAGGCACTTGTCTGCATCACCTCATTTAATCCCTGGGACAGTCCTTAGACCCTGCCCTTGTGGGCCAGGTTGTCCCTCCCAGCACCAACACCCTCTTTGCTGTGTGACCTGAGGTCACCTACCTGACCTCTCGGAGTCTCTGGCTTTCTCATCCCAGGCTGCATTTGAGGTTTCCTCTTTTGCCTCTCGCGGGGCTCCTGTGGTTCCAGACATCTAGAAGGGCCCTGCCTTTGCCTCGTGTTCTATCTCAGTCCTGTCTGTTTGTCTGAAGAATGTTCATCAGCCAGTTAGAACTTGTTCTCCTTTTTGTTTTGTAGTCATTTTTTAAAATTGCGGTATGAGCAACAGATAGTAAAGTACACATATCTTAGTGCCAGTTTGATGAATTTTTAAATTCATTTAACCAGCTCCTAAATCAAGATGTAGAATGTTTCCATCTCCCCTGAAACTTCCCTCACAACTCCTAGTCAGTAGTATCTCCTACTCCGAGGTAACCACTGTTCTAACATTCCCCATGGGTTCATTTTGCCTGTCCCTGAAGTTCATAAATGGAAACATGCAGGATATGCCCTTATATTTGGTTTCTTTCACTCAACATGATGTTTTTGAAATTAATCCCAACTGTTACAGTATCATCCGTTCATTCCTTTAGAGATCCCATCACGTTTCCTTAGACCCCTCCTGGCTGTGACAGTTCTGGCTTAACACCTCATGATCAGTGTAAGCCAATCAATAGCTCACTGCAGCTTCTAACTCCTGGGCCCAAGGAATCCTCCCACCTCAGCCTCCTGGGTAGCTGGAACTGCAGGCACAAGCCACTCTGCCCAGCTTGAATAAGTTTTTATATGAAACTTTAGGACAACATAATAATTT
>CAUYSK010041147.1:0-14389 GCA_963575035.1 Avahi laniger | reverse complement strand
GAAAGAAATCAATTGGACAACTAAAAATATATAGAAAAAATTAGCCGGGCATGGTGACACATGCCTGTAGTCCCAGCTACTCGGGAGGCTGAGGCAGTAGGATTGCTTGAGCCCAGGAGTTTGAGGTTGCTGTGAGCTAGGATGACGCCATGGCACTCTAGCCCAGGCAACAGAATGAGACTCTGTCTCAAAAAAAAAAAAAAAAAAAAAAGCAGAAGTATGTAGGCTAATTCATTTTTGTCTTCAGGTAATTTGTCTTTTATTCTTATCATTATTATTCATTTATCATCATTAATCACGTTTCTTTACCTTCTTGTTTTTATGCATTGATTCAACTGGTTTGTGTCTAAATTTCTGGGTCGATGCAAGATCGTTTTCACTATTTCTTTATTTTCTGGTTTATTTTAGGTGCTAGGGAAGACACTGAAAAGTAGAGAGCAAAGGAATCTTAGTAATCATTCAATCCGACTTCCTACTTTAAAGATGAAGAAACTGGCATCAAGAAAAATGACACAACTTATCCAAGCTTTCACAGCCAATTAGTGGTAAAGATGAATTTAGAACCCAAGGTTCTTGTAGCCATGCTCCTGTAAGGTGGCTTGGAATTTCTCATCTGGCTCCAGAGTAACAGGTGTGGAGGAAGAAGGAAGCAGAGGGGGTTAACAGCCTTTCTCTGTTGAAGAAACAGGAAGAAAATGAAGGTTGTCCTTTTAGACCCAGCTGGTAAGTGAGGCAGGCACCCTGACGCTGCACCCTGCTCCCTGCCGCTTCAGCTCCTGCTGCCCTCCCTTACCTCTGAACAACAGACGCACTTCTGTCTGTGCCCTGCATTTAGGGTGCATTAGAAAGAACACTGGGCTGACACCCTCAGGGAAGCCATGTCACCTTCCTGCTCCCAGTTCCCTGATATATAATGAAGGCTTAAAATTGTCATAGTAGGAGTTTCCCACAGTAGCAGGAACTGGAACTGTGGCTTCTGCTATTTATACTGTATCGCACTCCTAAGGCAGCAGCTGTTCTGGTGATAAAAGTGAAAGAAGTTGCTGGGTGCAGGATAAGAAAATCAATACTTTCCCGCTGGGCCTGGGGCCAGCAGGAGAGGGCTTGCCTCAAGCAGGGACAGTTGCTGCCCCGTCCTACCAGTTGTCAGTATGAGGAAATTGGGGCCCAGAATAACCAGACAATCTTTTTTTCCAAGACAAGCTGGAAGTCCAGACTTTTCTGTTAAATTTTCTGATTTTTTTTTTTTTTAAAGACTGGCCATGAATTCATTAAAAAACAAAAACAAACCCAAAAAAACCTACTGCTTGTACAAAACCAATCTGAGGGCTGATGCAGCCCAGAGGCTGTCAGTGTGACTTCTTTCCTAAGTCTTTTAAAAGAAGAGAATTGAAATTTTCATCAGACTGGAAATAGGTAAACAGGACAAAGACTCTTGAATCGCTGCTTGTCCTAGTGTTGCAGGGCCTGGCAACGCCTCCCTGAGGGAAATAGAAACACGGATTTGCCCTTCTTGATGGACACAGTTTGAATGAAATATTGTCATCATACCTTTCCATTGCAACTAAATATAAAAATACAAAAACATCCAACAAGTCACATACTGTCGGATGAAAAGAGCCTATTATAATTAGTTGATTAATCATCGTCAGCCTCTTGTTGTGTGCTGATACATGAGTAATGTATGTTGGGAGTATTGATTACATCCAAGCTAGGGTTCCTTTGTGGCCATCACCTGAAGGACACAGTGACCACAGAGGTCCGCCTCATGTTACTGCCTTTTGCAAAGTGATGATGGGGTGCACAGCCAGGTGTAATTCAAGCACATCTTCCTACAGGCAGTGGGTGGTTACTGGTGCACTGCTGTAGCTGTATTGCTTTCAGCCTTAATGGGAATCTTTATTGAAACAGAAACCTAATTCCGTTTAGGTTAATAATATGCCCACTCAATCTTCCCTTGCAGAACCAGCCTGAACTTTACACTTTCTGAGGGGAGGCAGGCAGTGATTCTTCATTGCAGGTGGATATCTCATCAGATAAAGCAGGGTTAGGAGAGATTTACATTTTTACTCTAAGCCATTTTGGTTGCTTTTTTTTCATAGTGAAAGTGCAGCAGCTCTCTGTTATCTCTGCATGCAGTCCTGCTAAAAATGCAGTGTAGGACCACAGTAGTTGACATTTGTCTCCCAGATGGCCCAGGCTGAAACTTGGGAGTGGAGTGAACTTACACCCAAGCTGGTGTTGCACCAGGACTACAGCTATTCATTCCAACTCTGCCCTTTTAATCCAGGCTCCCTACATGATTAATGGCTATGGAAATAATTTATGGGGCCAAAAGGAGGTTCTGGGAATGTGACAACCTGAATGTCTTTTCCATCCTTCCCACCCCCCACTCCAAAAGTTCTTCCTGTCCAGACTCAAACAGCTGCTAACTCCTGTGCGTGGCTGGATGCTAGTGAGGCCTGCGGCTCTAGTAGGTTCCAAGCAGAGAGAATTGTGAGGTTCCTTGTCCCAGTGGGCTGGGCAAGTGGCTAGAAAATCATGCCCAAGGTGAAGAATGGAAGGCAGCAAATCCCCAGGACAGCTGGGCGGTCAGGGCTACAGTCAGCACAAGCCCATGTGACTGTGCTGAATTTTCCTGTCCCTAAAGAGGCCAAGGAGGAGCTGAACGGGAGGCTGAGTCCTTGACCCTGAAACAGGGCTGATGAGAAGTCTAGCGGGCAGGGAGGCTCCCCAAGGTGCCTAGCAGGGTGCTGGCAGCCTGTGGGGACTGAGATTTTGTAACCTTCTAGCACCGGTGGGGCTCCTGCCACTTAGAGCACATAAACCACCATACCCTGAGAGCTAATGAGCCCATGGAGAAAAATCACATCCCATTTAAAAAGGGCCAGCAGCCAGAGAGAGGATAATCAGTTAGAAAAGCAAAACACATTTCCAGCAAAATAAAGTGATGGAAGGAAATCTGTGTGGGGGAGAGGTGGGGATAGGAGCTTAGATGAAAAAACAGCGACTGTTGGAGAGTGGAAGGAGAGGGGGAAATACACAGGACTCCAGGGCTCTAAGGAGGGAGAGGAGAGGACAGCGAAATGACTCTAAAGCTCTCCTGTTGTTGGAGTGAGGAGGAATCAGGAGGAAGCTGCAGCATCTCAGTGGTAAGGATGATAGTATCTGGTTTTCGAATGCTAGTAGTCAAAGTATGTGTTGGAATGGAACCAGGAAAGAATGATTTTTTTTCAAACCAGCTACAGTAAGGGAAAGAAAAAAGAAAAAAACACTAAAAATAAATTATAGAAAAAAAGTAAGTTGGAAGAAATAAAATTAAGTAATATATCACAAAATGTGAAATCTGAATTCTTTCTTTAAAAGACAAAGTATTCTTAAATATCATGATGTGAAATTTTAAAAAAAGATAAACTATTGGATTGGGTTAAAAAAAAACCCCAAACCTATCTATATAAAAAACAAACTAAAACTTAGTAACAAAAGAAGGGTGAAAATCAACAAGTAGACAAATGCAAGCAGAAAGAAAGCAGAAATATTAATATTATGTATGATGGAATTTTAGAGGAAAAGCACTACAAGGGGGTTTTAATGTAATGATATAAGAGATACTATTAATAAAGAAAATATAATGATCAAAACATACAGGTACTAAACACAAAAGAAGCCAAATCTAAAGCAAAAACAATCAGAAATGCAAGAGCAACCTAACAAAAAAATACAACGATGGTGGGAGACTTCAGTATATTCTCCCATAAGTGAATAGATCTGATAGATAAACAATAATTAAGGACAGAAAAGAGTTGATTAATACGATCAATAAAATTAATTTAATGACTGTATATAGACATTATATCCTTCAAATATCATTTTTTATTGTGCTCTTGAAACACTAAAAAAAAAAAAATCAATTCTGTACTTGACCATAAAGAAAACACATTTTTAAAAAGTAAGATCTAACAGACCACCTGATCATAATTCAATGAAATCAGATCTAAATAGATGACAAAAGAAATTCCTAATGACATGGAAATTAGGAAATGTGCTACTAGAAAACAGGTGGATCAAAGAGGAATTTTAAAGGAAAATTACAAACTAAAAAGCAGAGACAGGAACAAAGCTGTGGGACACAATGAAAGCTTACTCAGAGGAAAGTTTATAGTTTTACATTATTTTTAAGGATGAAAGATGAAAAGTAAAGGAACTAACTGTATTCATCTTAAGATACTAGAAAAAGAGCAATAACCAAAGGAAAAGGAAATTAACAAAGATAAAACACATATGAAGCAAACAAACAAAAAAATATATAGAAAGGATAAATCAAAATGTGGCTTTTCAAAAAGACTAATAAAGTAGATAAATTTCTCAAGGGCCTGCTAAGAAAAAAGACTAAGAGAAGAAAAATATTGAAGAGTTAGAATGAGAAAGGAGATATAATTCAAATAAAGATTAACAGAATTATAAGAGAATACTACAAGAAACTTGGAGCAACAAATGTGAAAACCCAATGAAACTGGATGATTGCCTAGCAAAATATAAATTAACAAAATGGATCTAAGCAAACATGAAAAATCTGAACACATCGATTACCGCAGAAGAGAATGGAAATGAAATTAACAATCTACCATTGAAAAAAGAATCAGGTTGGGCCTGGTGGCTCACGCCCGTAATCCTAGCACTCTGGAAGGCCAAAGTGGGAGGATCACTTGAGCTCAGGAGTTTGAGACCAGCCTAAGCAAGTATGAGATTCAAGACTCTGTCTCTACTAAAAATAGAAAAAATTAGCCAGGCATGGTGGCATGCACCTGTAATCCCAGCTACTCGGGAGGCTGAAGCAGGAGGATCACTCAAGCCCAGGAATTCGAGGTTGCTGTGAGCTAGGCTGACGCCACAGCACTCTACCCAGGGCAACAGAGTGAGACTGTCTCAAAAAAGAAAAAAAAAGAATTGGAACCGTATTGCTTCATGGCCATGTTTTATCTAATCTTTAACACAAATAATTCCATGTTATTTAAATTATTCCAGGCCATAGAAAAAGGTGAAAAGACAACCATTTTGTAAGTCAGCAAAACTGTAATACAAAAACCTGACAAAAGCTATTACAAGAATAGAAAATTATAAAGTTATCTTACTTATGAATGGATGCAAATTTCTAAATGTAATACCAACAACATCTAGTTAAACGTCACATAGTGAGCAGAAATATTTACTATTGTTCTCTTCTAAAAGTCTAATAAAATGACAGTACAATGATCAACTTGAAGGACGAAAGAACAGGAGAGAAGACAATAGCAACAAAATTTTGAAAGTTTGAAAAGAGATGTACGAGTGGTAACTGACTGAACAGATTATAGACAGCCAAAACCCAAGGCAGAAGTGAGTTCCACCCCAGAAATGCTCAGGAACGGGCAGAATTGAGTACCTATGAAAATGGAGGATCTAAGAGGAGTGGAAAACAGGGAAATTAATTTAAAAATCCACATAAGGAATACTTAAGTCTTCCAGGTCACTTCCTTTGCCTTACAGAGGACGAGTGGCCCTCTGCTGCCTCCTGACAGAAGACTCTCTGGAGCAGCTGACCCAGAAAGATTTGGGATTCAGGGACATCAGGCACACCGAGGCAAGGATACCATACAGAAAATGGGAATTAGGAGGAAGAGCAGTTCTAGAGAGGTGGGACCCCCAGTCTTCTTCCATGTTTTCCCTCCCAGAATGCTAACAGCCATGCTTATCTTTTCCAGGAAGGACATTAGAGGTTTTTCTCTTTGGGAATCTGACCAGCCTGGGAGAGGAGACCTAAAGATACTGACAGTAGAAGTCCCCAATGAAAGAGGTAGTGGTGCAGGGAGGTCACAGATTCCAGCCACACTCAGTGAACTCCCAACAGCCATTTAGGGCATCACTCTGAAATATGAGCAGACAACCAGGGATCACCAGGCATGTGAGGAAATCTCACATGAAAAGCAGAGACAAGAAAAGAAAAAAGAAAAAGTATAGGCAGCAGAAGAAAAAATTTTTTAAAAGCCCCCAATCTCTCTAGAGAGAAAAGAGAAGATACCATATTTAAGAAACAAAAGAAACTATTAAACAAGGAATGTTTAGAGAACAATTGAGAAATCTGGGAGATTAAAATAGGGTAGCAGAAAGGAACAATTCAGTAGTAGAGTTGCAAGAAGTGTTGTCAAATTTGGCAAGTAAAAGTTCAGGATACCCAGTTTTATTTGAATTTCATATAAACAACAAATAACTTTTTTTCTCATTACATATTTTTTATTGAGGTGTAATTTATGCAAAATAAAATGCACAGAGTTTAGACGTACAGTTCTTAGTGTTTTGATGAATTTATTCCCCCAGGTAACTCCCACCCTAATTAAGACATGAAACATTTCTGCCACCCTGGTAAATTTGTTTTGTGCCTCTAATTCTTTCCACATGAGCAGCCACTAATCTTTTTGCCATGAGAGATGACTTTTCCCTGCTCTAGGGATTCACATACATGGAATTCATACAGTATGTAGCCTTTTGTGTCCTTCTTTTGTGTCACGTAATGTTTTTGAAATCCATCCATGTTGTTGATCTATCTACCTCTAATATGCTCTTGAACGGGAATCATTACATGTGACGTTTTACGTCTAGTGTCTCTCCCTACCTTGTAGAAGTGAACAGCCAAAAACATTAGAGCTGAAGCATGGAGAACCAACCTGGGATTCCAAAATGGGATAGAGGCAGTAACTGTTAGGATCTTGGTAGCAGCCAAAATGGACTATTCTGTGGCCAAGGAAGACATCTGTAGGGACCTTAACATTGGGGTATGAGCTGAGTTGGTATGACGGTGCCTGGTGACCTGCATTAACGAGGGCAACAGGATAGGCGACGTTGGGGGATCTGGGTTGTTTGCCCATATTTCTCTGGCAAGGACTGGTCTTGACTCCACCCTGAGGTATCTGCTGCTGCTAAGTTTCTTGTTTTTGCTGAACATTCTTGCATTTTGCTTTCTTGAGTTTTGCTCTGTGGTTTCTGAACCAAATCTGCATGCTGTCAGATGTATGTCAACCTTTGAGACCAGCTCTGAAGGCTGGGGTTTGGGCATGGGTTCTTATTCAACAAGATGTTCAAAGATTCCAGTTGCTTCTCAGTGAACATGGTTTGTTTTCTGTGTGGATGCACGTGGTGCTTGCCTTTAGGAAGCTCCTCCGAGCCTGACATCTCCTGATCCAGATGTGCTCCTGTGATCAGATCCAGTGATAAGAACTCAACAGCAAATAACTTTTTTGTATAAGTGTGTCCCATGCAATACTTAGTTTGTCTGAAATTCAAATTTACCTGGGTAGCCTGTATCTTACCTGGTAACCCTTGTTGGGAAGTTGATGACGAAGTCTCCAAGAAAACACAATCAGATAGACGGACAAACAGAGAAAAGAAAAGATAAAATTCAAGGTTCAGTTGAGGAAGTCCAATATCTGAATGACAAGGAGTTCCAGAAAGGGAGAACAGAGGGAATAAATTATCAAGGAAACTTCCCAGAACAGAGTGAGTCTGCCGAGACCCAAGCACCAAGGATAAAACTACCCCTCACTGAAGCACAACACTGTGCGATTGCATGTCCCTAATGACGAAACACTGAAAAATCAAGCCACATTCAGGGGATCAGGAAGGAGAATGGTAAAATTTCTCTGTAGAAAACAATGGAGCAATGCCTTCTGAATTCTCAGAGAAAATATTATTTCCAGTCCAGAATTCTACACCTAGTCAAAGAGACCATCAAATGTGAAGGTGGAATAAAATTTTTTCAGACCTTCAAGATCTCAAAAAAAAATCTAACTTATATGTGCCCTTTCTCAGAAAGCTCTTGGGGAGTGTGTTCCACCAAATGTGAGAGTAAATCAAGAAAGAAGATAAGGACTCCAAGAGAGAGAAGGGAAATCTGAGAGGCTAATGAAGGGAAATCTCACTATGACAGCCGTGCAGCCGGCCAAGAGGATTATCAGTCCTGACTGGAGCAGGACAGAAGGCTCCAGATGGGAAATCTATTTGAAAAAGATGAATTTGATAGAATATGCGATTTTTGGAAGCATGGAAATGAGATTTTCATTCTGCCAGAGAGTTTGGGTGTGAATCAATGATTGGTACATAAGAAAATTAAGAAAATAAAAAAGCAAGGAAATTATTAACAATAGAGAAAAACGTAAAGTTTTTCTATTTCCTAAAGGAAATTTAATCATAGTTCATTTCATGACTTAGTTGGGAATATTATTTACATAGTCATAATAATGCAAACTGAATATTGATCAACAAAATTATGATATAACTACATGGCATGGGGGAGAGTGTGTTTCCGTGTGTGAGTATTCCTGGGGCGTGGGGGGGTGGATTGTATGGGTAAAGAAGCTAAATCCCATAATCCAATAGTTGAATTCTCTGCATGATATCAGAAACTGAAATATCAAGAAATAACTATATATTATTTGGAAATAGAAAAGCAAATACCAAAAGACACAGATATAAAAATTGTTATGTTTATGTTCTAGAAAGCAGGAATTGATGAGTAGGTAGGGTAAGGCAAGGACTACTATTTTGTATTATAAATTTTATGGAACTATTTGATTTTTAAAAACTATTTACCATAATAAAAAATTAAACATTTTAAAACATAACAGATTTTGTTTTACATCAATCTAACAATACATCCAAAACATAGCAGCCTTGACCATGTAGGATTTATTCTAAGAATTCCAGTGTGAGCCAATATGAGGAAATCTATCAATGTAATCTGTTATGTCAGTAAGTTAAATCTTAACAAATGATCATATCAATACTGAAAATATTTTTAACTTAAGCAGAACTTCTAATAAAATTTCTAAGCAAAATAGAAATAGAAGAAAACTTATATTAATAAAATATATAAAATACTACAAAAAAACAAGAACAAATATTATTCTAAATGGTAAAAGATTGGGTTCTTGAGAGGTAGCAGCTCCTGTATTATGAAGAACATTTTTCTGTGAAGATTTTTAGGCTATATCTTTCCTTTATTTCCAAAAATGTGAAGAACTGCTTGTATTCGAAACACTTATTTTAGGATCTCAGGAATCTACATTTTAAACAGGAGCCATGGGGTAACTCTGTTTTGGATTAACTTCGTGAATGCCTGGTTAGGCCAACAGAAGTTACCAGAGGATTCAAACGGAGGAGAAACAAATTTCCAAAGACCTCCTCCTTCCTCTTCTGCCCTCAGCCCACCCTTGCCCACGTCATTACCATGGACGGTCAATAGCGTTGTTTTTATAAGTCAACTGCACCATTTCCTATGGAAAAATTAGATTGCTTGGCCTCTGAATGCCAGAAAAGTTACTGGAAGTGGCCCAGTTCCTGGAGCATTAGTGTGTCTTATCTGATTCACAGTAAACAGTGAGATAACATCTTCCTGGGACAGGGAAAGGAATAAATGCTGTGTCTTGTCTGGAAATCCGAAGCTGGTCAATCTCAGTTTAGAAAGTTTTTTGTCATTTTTTTAAGTTCCATAATAACAAAACTTAAAACAGCTCTCAAGGGTAGTCATGTAACAGTGGAGGGGAGGCCTAATGTAACTAGCTATATTTTGCTTCTGACCCCAGCGGTAATATCCTTTAGGTTAAAGCGTTTGCTGAGCTCTGCACATAGGCTAGAAGATAGGTGACAACCGCGCCTTTTCCAAACTAACTCCTAGGAAGATAAGGAAAGTATACGCAGGAGTAATGATGCTATGTTAAAGATTTGTAGGAACATCCTGACCTTCATCCTCCAAAGTTAACTGACCAAGAGCAAAGAAGTTTTACAACCTCCTCAGACCCTAGCTGATGCCCAGATGTCTGTGGTCCTCAGTTACCTCTGGCAAACCAATGCCTCTTTTCCCCTTCTCTAAGATAAAAAGGAGCCTAAAGTTCATACTAAGATGGTTCTTTGGGACTTTAGTCCGCCATCTCAGTTTGCTGGCTCTCTGAATAAAAGTTGCTTTCCTTGCCCCAACACTTTGTCTCTTGACTTATTGGCTATCCTGGGGCACATGGTAGGAAATTGAACGTGGTGTGGTCAGTGCCATTTTTGAAAATGCTGGAGGAAGTAACCAGGGTAGAGGAAGTCCTCTGGGTGGGTCTCAGAGCCTCGCTGGAGCTGTTTTCATTCAGAATTTGGTGACATCAGTCTAGAGAGGCAGCTGGGCTATCTCTGGGGATCCTGGGCAGTGACAGTCATAGAGAACCATAGAGCATCTCAGGAAACCTAAAATAACAGCAACAATAACAAACTTCTGATAATATGGTTCCGTAGGGAGCAAAGGAAATGCCAGAGTGACCTAATGAAGCTTTCCCCAGCTCTGGGAGACCTGGAGAACAGAAACCCTAGGCAGTGGTTCCTAAAGTTTAGCGTACATCAAAGTCACCCAGAGAGCTTGAAAACACTGAGAGCTGAGCCTCAGCCCAGAATCTCCAATTCTGTAGATCTGGGTGTAGCTTGAGAATTTCCATTTCTAACAAGTTTCCAGGTGATGCTGATGTTCCAGGGACTACACTTCGAGAACTACTGCCCAGTGGTTGGCAAAGGAAATCCTCTCATCAACATCTTTTTTGTTTGGGCAATGGCCTTATGAGCCTTCTGACGGAGGGAAGTTAGGAACGCTGATGGGATGGGTGCTGGGGTCACACTTAGAGGTCAGAGTCATAGTGAAACACTACTCCTCTTGAGGCCAAAGAAGAGATTGGGGCCTTCTTGGCTGGATAACTATGCACCTGTTTCCATCAATCAAACCGCAGACATCGGACGAGTGACTACCATAATTATTGCTACCATTTATCAAGTGCTGTCTATATGCCAGGCACTTCATACACATTAGTCTCCATGGCAGCCCTGCCACTTCCTCCACACTAACTTTGTTGGGCATATTCCCAGCCCAGCACCTTGGCACCGGCTGGCCCCTTGGGTTATGTAGGGGAAAATACATATCTTTCCTTCCCGTCTTAGGTTCTTGCCTGAGGCCCCTATAACAGAAGACAGATTAACAAGAGGAAAGCACACAAATTTATTTAATGTAAGTTTTAAATGGCATGGGAGGCTTCATAAAGAAATATGACCTGTTTCAGGGCATGGCCAGAAAAATCCTTTCTGGATTTTAAGTCCTGCTTCATGTGGGAAGAGGGGAACGTGAGAATGAGATTCCTCCTTCTGCTGTTTTCTTGAATGCCAAGGTGCCATATTTTGGGGAAGTGTGTCCTGAATCCCATCACTAAAACTTGCTTCTCCCACATAGCTCTCTCCTACTCTTCTTTAAGGTCTTTGCACAGATACCCTCTTGTCAGAGGGTCCTTCCTTGGCCACTCCATGTAGAATCTCGACTCTATCCCTTCCTCGATACTTCCTATCCCACCTTCACGGATTCATTTTCTCTCCTGAGCATTTATGACTAACATTCTATATATTTTGCTTGTTTTGTGTATTATCTCTTTCCCTCATGAGCACGTAAGCACAAGGGCGAGGGTTGTGTCTGGTACGTAGAGTCAGAACTATCTGGTACAGAGCTAGTGGCAGTGCTGATTGGTAACATGAACAAAGGGAGCCTTTAGGGAGCCCAGCCTTGCTGGGCAGGGATGTGTAGAATTTGGTAACGTGATGATTAGAGCCCATCAGTTAAAGAAGCAACACAGCTGTCATGATTTCATTGGTTGGAGCCGTTTAAATGTGCAGGAAGAAAATGAGAAATTTCAAAGGAAGAGAAGACGGGAAGTGGGAGATGGGGGTGGAGCAGGCTGGGCTGAGAGGAAGCCTGGGCCATGGTGCTATTCGCTTTAGCCCTGGGGCAGCTATCCCTGAGTCAGTGGGTATGTCCCTTTGGCTCTTCCTGGGAGCAGAAGACAGCTGCTGCGGTCAGCAAGCGTGGACAGCCCTGCCCAGGCCGGGTGCTGGAGAGCAGAATTCATTTCTGAAATGACAAAGAAGAGTTAGTTGAAAATAGTAGCTTTCAAATGGTCAAACCAGCTAACTCTGAAGGGAGCTAGAACTAGGTTTGCACCCAGAAATAGCTGCTGGCTCAGCAGCGTGGCGGCGTTGAAGATGCAGGGCCAGAAAGAAGGGCTGTGTAGAAGCCGGCTGTGAGCCAGCAGCCAGACTCCTGGGGCAAAAGGAAGAATCTAAACCTATGATTCAAGTGCATAAATAGGCTCAGGCTGGTTGGAAGCACTCTCTGACAGAGCCCATGCCACGTGGAAAATATTAAACATTTCCTCTCTTGGCACCTGTTTCTAACGGACAGACTGGAGTGTTGGCTATTTTGCAATGATATATAAATCCAGTTCATTAATGAACTCCAGGAAGAGTCCACATGCCCTGGCCAGCATGGCTTATCTCTTATTTGAACATGAGAAAAAAAAAGAAAGCTCCTGAATGGTTGAGTTCCTGGCACTGTGCACACACAGGCAGGTGCTCTGTCACGCTTCGCAGCACCTGCATGGAGAAAGAGGAAAAGGAATACAAGTCATTTAAAAACCAGTAAACAAACTTTACCCACAGTGATCAACTGACCAACCACTACATTCAATTCAACTTAATTCCACACACAGCAGTTGTGGAAATCAACTTAGAGTAGAAAATCTTTCTCTCCAAGTGAAAGCTGAAGGATGACAGTGATGATAGGGCCTCGAATGTTGACAGTTCTCAAATTGCAGAGTAGGTAATTTGGCAAACCTTCCTCTCTATCTCCGTCAAGAAATCCGTGAGGACCTGCTATGGGCTGCTGAGTAAAGACCAGATGCTGTAGCAAGCCAAAGGGAGTAGATACCAGGCTAAGTGCTCAGTCGAGGGTAGTGGAATTGTTAATAGAGGTCAACCCATGTGCCCATCAATACATGAGTGGATCAATAAAATGTGGTATATGTATACTGTGGAGTATTACTCAGCCATAAAAAGGTGAACTAATTAATATCCTTTGTATCAACCTGCATGGAACTGGAGACCATTCTTTTAAATGAAGTATCATAAGAATGGAAGAACAAAAACCACATGTACTCACTACTAAATTGAGACTTACAGATCAATACTCATGTGCACATATGGTAGTAAAATTCAATGGAAATCAAACAGGTAGGGGGGAACGGAGGGGATGGGTAAATTCACATCTAACAGGTACAACATACACTCTATATGGGTGATGGACATACTTATAACTTTGACTCAAACTGTACAAAAGCAATTCATGTAACCAAAACATTTGTACCCCTCTAATATTCTGAAATTAAAAATAAAAAATTTTTAAAAATAGAGGTCATTAATAAAGGGCTCCAAGTTCAAATACGTTTGGGATGTATCAGGTTATAAACAAAGTTAAACTAGTCTCTTGATTGTTTTCTTTTACAGAGTAATGTGCACTGGGAATCTGTAAGAGAAGACTACAGTAGAGAGTGTTTTTCAAAT
Organism: Avahi laniger; assembly: GCA_963575035.1. Taxonomy (NCBI): domain Eukaryota; kingdom Metazoa; phylum Chordata; class Mammalia; order Primates; family Indriidae; genus Avahi; species Avahi laniger. The sequence continues at coordinate 952 of CAUYSK010041147.1, read as the reverse complement.
GTTTGCCTTTAGAAGCCTTTTTTCAGAGAATTCACATTAGAAAAAACTGCTCTAAACTCGTTTATTCCATCTGCATCCATGTAGGAGAAGAAGGCTGTGGTGTAAGTGGGATTGTTTATTAGCAGATTTGGTTAGATGGGTAGGAAAAGCTTTGGTCACAGCGGGATTAGTGAGTTCTTAAAATGGAAATTAAATTTCCTCAAGCCCCTAAACCTGACTGTGACAAACAGTGACCTTGAGAAGATACCCCTCTCACCCCACAGGACTCAAGGTGGCCCTTTCCTGGATATGGCTTATACTGCAAAGCTTCAAATCAGACCTGCTGTTGGATTCCAGTGTTTTTGTTTGTTTCTGTTTGTTTTTAAAGTGCTCCTTATAATCTACCAAACTGATTTGATTAACCTCTACAGGGCTGCAGTCTACAGTTTAAAAACCCCTAAACTTTATCATAATTTAAATGTATAAAAATTCTCATACCCCCTTTCCCCCAAAACTCTATACTTACTATTTTATGAGGTCTGAGAAGAACAAAGGCAGGTTGGAGAGGGCTTAAGGCCATATTTTTCCTTCAGGCAAGGTGGTGCCTAGTGTCTTCTTTGTGTCCCTGCCTTTGGAAAAGAACAGGAAAAACTGTGGTTAAAACTGTTAACACTTTGCTTTCAAATTTTAAATGTGATTTCATATTCTAATCTTATTCTGTTAACAATTCACATCTGTTCCCTATGTTGGTTCTAATTGAGATCACAGGTGAACTCCGCAGATAATGGGATTGCCATGGCCTTGATGTGTTGCGTATTGGGAGACTCGCAGCTGTCAGGGAAAAGAAATATTTTTCTTTTCCATCTTATGTTCATGGCTGAGGTATCTATAACAAAAGACAGATTAACAAGAGAAAAGTATACGAATTTGTTTAATCTAAGTTTTACATACAGAAACCTTGAGAAATGAAGAC
>CAUYSK010041146.1:0-59966 GCA_963575035.1 Avahi laniger | reverse complement strand
TCCAGTATGGGATTGCAGGATCAAATGGAAGCTCTACTTGTATCTCTTTAAGGTATCTCCATATTGCTTTCCACAGAGGTTGCACTAGTTTGCAGTCCCACCAGCAGTGTGTGAGTGTTCCTATCTCTCCGCATCCACGCCAACATTTATTGTTTTGGGACTTTTTGATAAGGGCTAGTCTCACTGGAGATAAGTGATATCTCATTGTGGTTTTGATTTGCATTTCCCTGATGATTAGAGATGTTGATCATTTCTTCATATGTGTTTTGGCCATTATTCTGTCTTCTTTTGAAAAGTTTCTGTTCATGTCCTTTGCCCACTTTTTGATAGGGTCGTTAGACTTTTTCTTGTTGATTTTCCTGAGTTCTAAGTAGATTCTAGTTATCAAACATTTATAGGATTTGTAGCATGCAAAAATTTTCTCTCATTCTGTAGATTGTCTGTTTGCTCTTGTGACAGTTACTTTGGTTGTGTAGAAGCTTTTTAATTTGATCAGGTCTCATTTATTTATTTTGGTTGTTGCTGTGATTGCCTTTGGGGTCTTCTTCATAAATTCTTTGCCTAGGCCAATGTCTAGAAGAATATTTCCAACATGTTCCTCTAGAATTCTAATAGTTTCACTCCTTAGGTTTAAAGCTGTTACCCAGCGTGAGTTGATTTTTGTGAGAGGTGAAAGATGTGGATCTTGATTCAGTCTTCTCCATGTGGCTATCCAGTTTTCCCAGCACCATTTATTGAATAAAGATTCTTTTCTCAGTGTATGCTTTTGTCTGGTTTGTCAAAGATTAGATGGCTATATGAGGATGGTTTTATATCTGAGTTCTCAGTTCTATTCTACTGGTCAATGGCTCTTTTTTTGTGCCTGTACCAAGCAGTTTTGATTACTACAGCCTTATAATAAAGTTTGAAGTCTGGTAAGTTGATACCTCCCATTTTATTTTTATTGCCTAAAATTGTTTTTGCTATGAGAAGTCTTCTCTGGTTCCATACGAAGCGTAAAATCAATTTTTCTACATCTGTGAAGAATTATGTTGGTATTTTAATAGGGATTGCATTGAATCTGTAGATCACTTTGGGTAGCATAGACATCTCAATGATGTTAATTCTGCTGACCCATGAGCCTGGTATGGTTTTCCACCTGTTTACGTCCTCGGCTATTTCCTTCCTCAATGTTTCATAGTTCTCCCTATAGAGGTCTTTTACTTCCTTAGTTAAATATATTCCTAGATACTTTATTTTCTTTGTTGCTATTGTGAAGGGAATTAAGTCTTTGATTTGGTTCTTGGTATGCCTGCTATTGACATATATGCAAGCCTCTGATTTGTGTGTATTGATTTTATATCAATACTGAATTCATTTATCAATTCCAGGAGCCTCTTGGTTGAATCCATGGGATTTTCTAGGTATAATATCATGTCATCAGCAAATAGTGAGAGTTTGATCTCTTCTGTTCCCATTCGTATCCCTTTAATTCCACTCTCTTGCCTGATTGCTGTGGCCAGGATTTCCAGCACTATGTTGAATAGAAGTGGAGATAGTGGGCAACCCTGTCTGTTTCCAGTTCTAAGTGGGAATGCTTTCAATTTTTCCCCATTTAGTATGACGTTGGCTGTGGGTTTATCATAAATGGCTTGTATCATTTTTAGGTAAGCCCCATCTATGCCTATTTTGTTAAGCGTTCTTATCCATAAAAGGATGTTGAATTTTGTCAAATGCTTTTTCTGTGTCTATTGAGAGAATCATATGGTTTTTGATTTTGCTTCTGTTTATGTGGTGAATTACATTTATAGATTTGCATATGTTGAACCATCCCTGCATCTCTGGAATGAAGCCCATTTGATCATGATGGATTATTTTCTTAATAAGCACCTGAATTCGGTTAGCTAGAATTTTCTTGAGAATTTTTGCATCTATATTTATAAAGGATATTGGTCTGTAGTTTTCCTTCTTTGTTGTCATCTTTCCTGGTTTTGGTATCAGGGTTATGTTGGCTTCATAAAATGTGTTGGGGAGGAATCCATCCTTCTCAATGTTGTGGAATAATTTCGGCAGGATAGGCACCCGTTCTTCTTTGTAGGTGTGGTAAAATTCAGGTGTGAAACTGTCTGGTCTGGGACTTTTCTTTTTTGGAATGTTTTTTATTGCTGTTTCAATTTCAGTCCTTGATATTGATCTGTTAAGGAATTCTATTTCTTCCTGGTTGAGCCTAGGGAGGCCGTGTTTTTCTAAAAATTTGTCCATTTCCTCCACATTTTCCAATTTATATGCATAAAGGTTTTTGTAGTATTCATAAATTATATCTTGAATCTTCACGGCATCAGTTGTAACTTAGTCTTTTTTGTTCCCGATGGAGCTCATCAGGGATTTTTCTTTTCTGTTTTTCATTAGTTTAGTTTTTCAAAGAACAAACTTTTTGTTTTATTAATCTTCCATATAGCTTCCCTGCTGTCAATTTCATTTAGTTCTGACTTGATCTTATTAATTTCCCTTCTTCTGCTGGGTTTGGGATCAGTCTGTTCTTTTTTTTCCAATTCTTTGAGTTGATTCATTAGGTTGTCTATTTGTGATCTTTTTGGTTTTTGGATATAGGAATTTATGGAAACAAAATTTCCTCTCAGGAATGCTTTGACTGTGTCCCACAGATTTTGATAATTTGTGTCACCTTTGTCATTTAGTTCAAAGAATCTTTTGATTTCCATCTTTACTTCCTCATTTATGAAGTAATCGTTCGCAGAAGGTTGTTTAATTTCCATGACTTTGTGTAGTGATGAGAGTTTCTGTTGGGGTTGATTTCTATTTTTATTCCACTGTGATCTGAGAAGATGCATGGTATGATTTTTTATTTTTTTTTTAAATTTTTTGAGACATGCTTTGTGTCCTAGAATATGGTCAGTCTTAGAGAATGTCCCATGAGCTGATGAGAAGAATGTATATTCGGTGGTTTTTGGATAGAATATCCTGTAAATATCAGTCAGGCCCATTTGTTCTAGAGTTCTGTTCAAGTCCATTATTTCTTTGTTAATTTTCTGTTTTGAGGATCTGTCCTGTGCTATCAGTGGGGTGTTGACGTCTCCGACTATTCTGGTGTTGCTGTCTGTCAATTTGTTTAGATCAAGCAGAGTTTGCTTTATGAATCTGGGTGCACCTAAGTTGGGTGCATACATATTTAGAGTTGTTATGTCTTTTTGTTGAACTGTACCCTTCACCATTATATAGTGACCCTCTTTGTCTTTCATTACTTTTTTTGATTTAATAACTAAGTTATATGAGATCAAAACTGCCACATCCGCCTTCTTTTGGCTTCCATTTGCTTGAAATATTGATTTCCACCCCTTTACCTTGAGTCTAAATGCATTCTTGCAGATTAGATGCGTTTCCTGGAGACAGCAGATGCTTGGCTTGTCTTTTTTTTATCCATTTGGCCAGCCTATGTCTCTTGAGAGAGCAATTCAAGCCATTCACATTTATTGAGACAACCAATAAGTATGGTGTATTACTGTTCATTCTGTTGGGTTGCATTTTGTTGCGTTGTTTTCTCTCTTGAGCCATTGTGGAATCTAGCCTTTGATCTTTAACTTTTAAGTGCTTTTACATTTGAGAGTGTTTATCATGCTGATCCTTGTGTAATTCTGTTTTTGGTACTTCTTGGAGAGCTGGCCTTATCTTGGTGAATTCCCTCAGCCTTTGCTTATCTGAGAATGTCTTTATTTCTCCTTCATTTATGAAATTTAGTTTTGTAGGGTACAAGATTCTAGGCTGGGCATTATTCTGTTTCAGTAGAGTGAGAATGGGGCCCCAGTCTCTTCTTGCTTGTAGGGTTTCAGTTGAGAAATCTGGAGTTATTCTGATGGGGTTTCCTTTGTATGTTACTTGTTTCTTTCACTTTACAGCTTTTAGAAGGGCCTCTTTAGTGGATATATTGGTCAATCTGATGACTGCATGATGTGGTGTCTTCCTATTTGCATTGAATCTCCCTGGGGTTCATTGAGCTTCTTGTACCTGTATATCTAGATTTTTAACAAAGCCTTGGAAATTATCCTCTATTAATTCTTCAAATAGCTTATCCAGACCTTGAGTGTTTTCTTCTTCACCTTCCGGAACCCCTATCACCCTCAGGTTCGGTTTTTTTCACATAATCCCACATTTCTTGTAGGTTTATTTCTTTTTTCTTAATTTTCTGCTCAATCTCTGTGACTGACTTATTTAAGTGGAAGGAGTTGTCTTCAATCTCTGAAATTCTTTCTTATGTTTGATCTACCCTGTTCTTGAGGCTTTCCACAGAGTTTTGTAGTTCCCTGAATAAGTCCTTCATTTCCAGGAGATTGGTTTGATTTTTCTGTAATATTTCAATTTCTTTAGTGAATTTTTCTTCTAAGTCTTGGATTTTTTTTTGTGGTTTCTTTGTGTTGGTTGTCCATTTTTTCTTGCATATCTTTCAGTTTTCTTACAATCCATGTTTGAAATTCTTCTTCCGTCATTTTAGTGTTCTGAGCTTGGTTAATGGTCATTGCTGGGGAGCTGTTGTTCCTCTTTGGGGGTGTGCTTTCCATTTGAGTCTTTATATTTCCAGAGTTATTTCGCTGGTTCCTTCCTATCTGGATCAGTTGTTCCTTCTTGTCTTTAGATTTTCATTTGGATGATGACATGCCCTGTTTAGTCTCTGAGCCAGTAGGTGGTGTTTGTGGGTGAGATTTGACCACATCCTTTATGATGAATCAGTAGATGCAGTAAAAGGGTGTGCAGGATGACCTTCCTGTCAGTAGGTGGCACTTGCAGGGAGGAGTGTGCTGTTTGGGGGTCCTGTAGCTAGCTCTTGTTCTTCTAGAGAGGCCCTCTTGTGCCTTGGGTGATGAGTGGGGCCCTGGGACTTCCAGGTGTGTCCTTGTTCTCCACCTCAGTGGGGGCAAGACCAGGAGTGAGTCTGGGTGAGGCTGGGTTGGGTAAGCCTGCCCTCAGGCTCCACAACTGCTGTTAGCAGGGGTCAAAGGTCTGCTCTTTCTTTCTGTGCAAAGCTTCCGGGAGGGGCTGAAATGGCTCCACTCAGCTGAAAGTCTGGGCTTGGGGGGTGGGGCTGTCTGAGACCCACACTCTGGAGCAGGTCTCACTGCCCTCCACCCTCCCCCTCTCCATGGCCTCTCCTAGGCCTCTGCCAGCAAGCGGGACCTCAGGCTGATGGATCTCCCCTGGCTGTGATGTGGGCCGGGAGGTTCCCTGCCCAGGATCGCAGCCTGAGCTGGATGCACAGCCCTCTTTTAGGAGGAGGGTTGCCACTCAGGCATGCTGATCTGCCCCTGAAGGCACACACTCCTCAGTAGGCTCTTTCACAGATCTCCCTTCTGTGCCCCAGGACAGTGCAATTGTGACCTCGGTGTACAGGGTCTGGTCTGCAGGCCTGTCCCCTGGGCCCTGGAGATCAATCCCTGACCCTGTCAGGGGTAGAGGTGTCGATCTTGAAACACCTACAGGGTGCCCAAGCTGGATCTATTTCACTCCACCTCGGGATTTTCCCCACTCTCCTGGAGTCCCCAGGCAAGCAGCACCTGGGAGGTCTAGTAGGTAGGGAGCTCGCAGTCTGAGTACCCCTCAGTGTGCTGTAGGGCCCCAGAAGGAAAGGTCCCGTTCATTGGAGATGACTCCGTGTGATGGCTAAATTGTCTCTCTGGGCATCCATGGGTAGGGAAGGGGAAGGAGAGAATGGAGCAATATGGTGTCTGCAGATAGGCTTGGGTCTGCACCCAAGGAGTTGCCCCGAGAGAGCTTGGAGCCCGGCACCATGTCGGCGAGAGGTCCCCTTCTCACTGGTGGTAGCCATCTCCGGGCTGGTGTCAGCAGGTCTCTCCAACCGCTCAGGAGTCCACCAGCAGTCTGAGATGCAAGGGAGGGGAAAGTTATCTGCTCCACTTACCCTTGTCGCTGGTCTCTAAGCCTCTTGGGACCTTTCTCCTTCCAGTTCTCCTCCACAACGTCTTCTTGTGGAGTCTGCTGTAGTTTCAGGCACCCTTCCTTTTGACCCTCACCCAACTATGTTTTTCTGCTAGTTTATTTTTTTCTCTTTCTTCTAAAATTTGTCTTTTTTGCAGAGACACTCTGACTGACTGCTCTTCTCGTCCGCCATCTTGGCTCCTCCTTCTATGATCCATTTTGAGTTATGTTTTGGTTTCTGTGAAGGCTGTAAGGCTTGTGCTTTGATTTTTTTTTATTCCCTCATGAACATGCAGTGGTTCAAGTATCATTTGGTGAAAAGACTATCTTTTTTATTTTATCCATTGTATTGTTTTGCTCCTTTGTTAAAAATCAGTTGCCCATATTTATGATGGTGTATCTGGGCTGTCTACTGTGTTCCATTGATCCATTTGCCTATTCTTTCACCAATACTGCATTATCTTGATTAATGAGGTTTTATAAGAAGTCTGGAAGTTGGGTAGAATAATGCCAGTCCTCCAATTTCATTCTTCCCTTTCAATATTTTTTGGGCTATTTGGGGCTTTTTGCCTTTCCCTGTAAAGCTTAGAATCAGTTTGTCATTATCCACAAAAAAAACTTGGGATTTTCACTGGGATTCCATGAGTCTATAGATCGGTTTGAGAAGAACTGACATCTTGACAATATTGGGCCTTTCTAGTCATGAAAATTGAATATTCCTGCATTTATTTAGTCCTTCAATTCAATTTATCAGAGTTTTGTAATTTCCTCATATAGATCTTGTATATATTTTGTTAGATTTGTACATAGAAATTTCATTTTGGGAGTGCTAATGTAAATCATACTGATTTTTTATTTCAAATTTCACTTGTTCATCATTGGTAGATAGAAAAGTGATTGATTTTTGTATCTTAATGTTTATTCTACAAACTTGCTATAGTTACTTACCAGTTCCATGAGTTTTTGTGTCAATTCTTATTGATTTTCTGCATAGCTAATCAGGTTATCTGTACACAAAAACAATATTAGCACTTTTTTCCCCCTAATCTATATATCTTGTATTTCCTTCTCTTGTCTTACTGTATTAGCTAGTGCCTTTAGAACAATGTTGAAAATGAGTGATGAGAGACGATATCCTTGCCTGTTCCCTGTCTTAATGGGAAGGCTTCTAGTGTCTCACCATTAAGTATGATGTTAGCTATAGGTTTTCTGTATGCATTGTTATTCCTGTTGAGGAAATTTCCCTCTGTTATTAGTTTACTGAGAGTTTTTATTATGAATTGGTGATGGATTTTGTCAAATGCTTTTTCTGAATCTATTAATATGATTTTTTTTATTTTTCTTTTTTAGCCTGTTGACTTTATTGATCTTTTCAAAGAATCAACTTTTGGTCTTGCTGGTTTTCTACTGATTTATGTTCTTAATTTCTTTGATTTCTTCTCTAATTCTTATAATTTCTTTTCTTCTGCTTACTTTGGATTTAATTTGCTCTTTTTTTCTGGTTTCTTAAGGTTGAGACTTAGATTATTGATTTTGACATTTCTTCTTTTTGAATATATGCATTTAATGCTATAAATTCCCCTCTAGGTCTTGTTTTTGCTGCATCTTATACATTTTGATAAGTTGTGTTTTCATTTTAATTTATTTAAAAATATTTTTAATTTTACTTGAGAGTTTTTTCTTTGACTCATGTGTTACTAAATGTGTGTTGTTTAATTATCAAATATTTGAAAATTTTCCAGTAATTCTTCTTTTAATTATTTCTAGTTTAATTCCATTGCACTCTGAGAGCAAGCATTGTATGATTTCTATTCTTTTAAATTTGTTACAGTGTGTTACAGGGCTCATATTGTGTTTTGTTTTAGGGACTGTTCCCTGTGAGCTTGAAAAGAAAGTGTATCTTGCTGTTGGTGGATGAAGCAGTCTACGGATGTTGACTTTATGAAGCTGATTGATGGTGTTGTTGAGTTCAACTAAGTCCTTGCTGATTTTTTGCTTATTGGATTTGCTCATTTCTGATTCTGGGGTATTGAAGTCCCCAACTACGACAGTGGATTCACCTTTCTCTTTGCATTTTCATTAATTTTTGCCTCATGTAGTTTGATGCTGTTTTTAGTTACATATATGCTAAGGATTAATATGTCCTCTTGGAGAACTGACCCCTTTATCATTATATAATGCCCTTCTTTATCCACAATAATTTTCCTTGTTTTGAAGTCTGCTCTGTTTGGAATTAATATATCCACTCCTGTTCTATTTTAGTCTTAGCATGATTTATTTTTCACCATCAATTTACTTTTAATCTATATGTGTCTTTATAATTAAAATGTTTTTGTTTTATAGACAACATATAGTTGGATATTATTTTTAGATCTACTCTGACAATCTTTTTTAATTGGTGCATTTAGACCATTGACAATAATCAGTTCAAAGTGATTATTAGTAGAGTTGCATTAATATGTACCATATTTGTTCAATGTGTGCTTTTTTTTAATTTATTGCTCTTTTTGCTCCAATTTTTGTCTTCTAGTCTTTTTCTGCTTTTCTTGGCTTTAGCTTTTTTTCTTTTCAAAGGACCTCTGAAATTTTCTTGGCTTTAATTGAACATTATGTATAATTTCATGTTCTCTCCTTTCTTAACATATAAGTTATTCTTCTTTTAGTGGTTGCTCTAGTTTTCAATGTACATTTACTACTAATCCAATTCCACTTTCAAATAATACTGTGCCACTTAACAGGTGCCTTATAAGAGCAAAATATCCCTAATTCCACTGTGCCTTATATCATTACTGTCATTACTCTCACTTATAAATAAGCATTTATAAGCCATGGTCCTTGGATATTCTGGATATTCTGTTGCACTTTTTCGGTCTTTGTTATCAATTTTTTTTTTTTTTTTTAGTTTTCAAAGTTTCTATTGCTATATCTTCAAGCTCAGAAATTTTTTTTCACCCATGTCAAGTCTACTAATAAGCTCATCAAAGATATTCTTCATTTCCGTTACGGTGTTTTCGACCTCTATCATTTATTTTTGGTATTCTCTTAAAATTTCCATCTCTCTGCTTACATTTCCCATCCTTTTTTTTTTCATGCTGTCTACTTATTTTACATTTCTCGTCTTATAAGTCCAACAATCTTGTCATGTCTGATTCCGATGCTTGTTCTGGATCTTCAAAGTATGTTGCTTTTGATGTTATTGTTGTCATTGCTGTTTCTGGCTTTTGATTTGCCTTGTAATTCTTCCTTGATAATTAGACATGATGTAGTGGATAAAAAGAACTGCTATTAATAGGCTTTTAGCACTGTGATGGTAAGGTGTGGGGAGAAGGGAAGCATTCTTCAGGCCTACAGTTAAGTCCATTTTTTAGTAAACCAGAGCCTCAGGACTGTGAATTTCACAGTGGTTCTCAGTTTTTTTTTTTTTTTTCCTCCTCCCTTAGGTGGGACAGGATGGCTGGAGTAGGCCAGAAGTATTTCCCTTCCTTTGGGTCAATTACGCTCTAATAATAGCCCAATTGGTTGGTAAACTAATGTTTCCTGAGGCCAGGCCTTTTTAAGAACAGAGTGTTCTGCCATGCTTTGAAATGGCTCAGTTTTTCCTTCCCCTGCCAGAAGTACCAGGTAATTTTTTTCCAGTATTTTTTACTATGGGAACTTGGTTGAGCTTTGGGAGGTAAATCTCACAAATTGTGGAGGGGGCCCCTATCACTGAGTTCACCTAGAGTTTTTAACTCTCAGACTTATTCACACTGAGCCTCCAGCAATTCATCAAATATGGTTCAGATTTTCCAGGTAAGGATCCTGATACTTACACACAGGAGAGTGGTGTTTGTGCCCATTAGTCTCTGCTCTGGTAAGCCCTGACTCCCCAGGGTTCCCATCTGAGGGCAGCAGTTTATCCTGTGTCATGACATCTCCTATGTACCGAAAAGGAGCTCTTAATTTTTCAGTATGTTTAGCTTTTTACTTGTTGTTTGGATGGAGTAGTTCCTTATACAGAACTGGAAATTGAAAGTCCTAGGTATATGTATTTACATTTGTTGTCAGACTACCTCTGCCCTAAGCATGCTGGATCCTATGTTTATGCATGGTGATGTAGCAATGGATGTTTCTTATTTTCTTATTGTTTTGTTTGCTTTAGGAGAAAGGAGTGACTTCCTGAATCAAATCTGAGTAGAAAATGGATTGACTGTTCAGTAAAAACACAGATTCTATGAAAATTTATTTTCTTTATTGAAGCCAATGGTACTTTTGTTTTTGCTTCTGATTTTCTGTATAAAAATGGTTGCTGCTGCTTTGTATTGAGCAACTGATGCATTAAATCAGACCAGCAATAGGTGTCTTGTGGAGAATAAAAACTTACCTCCCCAGTAAGGGGTTTTTTTACTAACCAATTTTTCATGTCATAGTATCAGTGACTAGTTCATTCTCTAGCAGGTCCACAGAGTAGCAGTCCATATTACAACCTTTTGGTTACTTTGAAATACTCTTATTTGCTTCAGATAAATTAGTTTGGGGTCTATTTGGAGGAAAAATTGAGTTTATGGAATCTCAAGCTCATTCCCATCTTGTCATTCTGTGATAAATCATGTCGGTTACAAAGCCAATTGCCCTCTGGGGGCAAATATAAAATTGCTCTACAGATATATCTGAGCTATGCATCTTTTTCTTCCAGTAAGTGTTTGCTTTTTTAACTCAGGCTCAATGTAGATGCATTTCAGAGATGTAAAGCAACTTGGATGCTTGTGATAGTTAAAGAGAAAAAAGAAGTTTGCCTTTTATTCTTTCAATAATAGACATTAAGTGGTTTTACTAGAGTGTAAAAAACCCTTAGAGTCGTCTTTTTTAAATCCAGCCATCAGTCTCAGTCAACATATTTGTAAATGGACCCAATATTTTCGACTTAAGTCTTTTATCTAACCTAAAACAGCTTTGAAAACAAATGAGACTCTTGTTCTGAAAACAACTTTACCAAATTATTAAGAAAAAAAAAGTTGTTCAGGCTTTGCTTCTCTTTACCTAAATAAGAACACAGGTTAGTAACTTTAACTGATGGTGCTCAGATTATACGGCATGGCTAGGGTGTCATAAATTGCCATAGATGGAGTTAAAGGTATATAACTCTGTAAATAAAAAAGAAATGTTCTTACTTATGTGGGGGGTAGACATTGCCTTGGTTTTGAATTGAGAGAGCTCCATAACGTAGCCTGGTTCCCATACATTAGCTGTGTGACCTATAGAATGTTTTGTGAGAACTAAATAAGATACTCTCTAAATTGCCTGGCATACTGTTTTTACGTTTACATTGTAGGTTAAAAAATTATAGTTATTATTATTGTTTCCAATTATTTAATTCACTTTCTTTCATCTTAGTCACAATGAGATCAGCAAGAGAGTGCTAAGATATCATGTGTTTTCTATTTTCACAGTGCAGGAAATTTCACTCACTAGAGGCTGTAATATATAAAGTAGAGTACCTGCTTTCAATAAATCTGTAGTCTAGTCGGGGTACAAGTAAATAAATATTCATATGCCAAGTGACACAGGAAACAACCCACATGAGAATTAAGAGAAAAAAGTGGATCTTTGTGAACCATAAGAATAACATAATTGTAATAGCAAACATTGGCGATTTTCTCTCTATTCTCTTACTTAAAACAAAGTCCCAGAAATAGAGCTGAAGTATCAGTTCTCAACTTACGAAATTGTAAATTGAGGCTTAGAAAGAATAACTGTCTTGTCCAAAGTTGCTCAGTTATCGAGTGGTACAGCAAGATTTGCAGTATAGGGAATCTGACACAACAGCTCATGCCCTTAAATCACCAAGTACAACTTTTTTCATTAAATATTTTTAGGCAACGGAGGAAGCATCAGGTTAATCCATGTACATCACAGAGCCAGAACAAAATACAAAGTATAGATTCAGCATGCGGTGCTGTGGAAACAGTTGAAAAGGCTTGTCCACTTACAGGGCAGGTCTTAGATTAGGATATACAAAATGGGGAAATTAAAAATGAGATAGTATGGCCGGGCGCCGTGGCTCACGCCTATAATCCTAGCACTCTGGGAGGCGAAGGCGGGTGGATAATTTGAGCTCAGGAGTAGGAGATCAGCCTGAGCAAGAGCAAGACCCGGTCTCTACTAAAAAAATAGAAAGAAATTATCTGGACAACTAAAAATATATAGAAAAAAATTAGCCAGGCATGGTGGCACATGCCTGTAGTCCCAGCTACTCAGGAGGCTTAGTCCCAGCTACTCGGGAGGCTGAGGCAGTAGGATCACTTGAGCCCAGGAGTTTGAGGTTGCAGTGAGCTAGGCTGACGCCACAACACTCACTCTAGCTAAGGCAGCAGAGTGAGACTCTATCTCAAATAAAAAAAAAAAAAGAAATGAGATAGTATGAAGAGATCTTTGAATTGAGACAATAGAGGAATTAGTTCCAACCTCATCCAAAACATATTCACATAACTATATACCTTTTCATAAGTTCTGACCATTAGCATGTGAAATTATTTTACAAATCAATTCTTTGACGTTTTCTTTCTCTTCTTCAAAATTATCTGGAAATTGATCATTCACGTAAGTTACTGACGCCTGATGAGATATGGTAACCCTGGGGGTAGGGCTTACTTTATAGAGAACCTCAATTCAGTGAAAACTGATCTATTGTGCTGATAGCTGATGATTATTATGGTTACTTTGAGACAAAGCGATATAATAAACTACTTGAACATATAGAATAGATTTGATACAGTTTAGCAATCACTATATTTTCGAAACTGTGCTTTTCATTGGCAGAATATTGCATATTTGTATTAACCATTGTAAATTAATATTCTTAACATACGGTTTTCAGCAATATCATTTTTGTTGTTGGAGAGATAAGAGGCCTGTTTGAGGAGAGAACGAAAGTCCTTTCAAATTACTATTAATTTCTTGAGATCATACAGCACGATGAGCTGTGTTTATCTAAACAGTATAGATTTGGAAAGTTCATAAAGAGTGTTTCAAATAAATAATTACCTTGAGTTACACTCTGTTTGCTCTTCAGATTAATATAACCTCATGTAATCTGAAAATATAATGTTAACTCTATAGTGATTTTATTTTCATGAATTATTCTTATATTGATATCATGGCATACCATTAATAACTAGATGCAATCAACAACCAAGCCCTTAGTCTGCTGTGCAGGCAAAAAAAATGTATCTCTCTTTTCTATATACATATATATATATTTCTATATATATTTTCTATACGTATTTTTACCTGCACAACAGTCTAGCTGAGTGCTTAATAAAGCACTAGGAAGCTAGATAGGCAAGTATTCAAAAGGGAAAGAAGAATCTATCTAGACAAGACTGTATCCTATTAGAGTGCATGCTCGCTCTCTCTTTCTGCCTTCTCCCTCTTCTTCTCCCCCTCCTTTTCCATCTCTCCCTCTCTCTCCCTTTCTTTCCCTCTCTCCCTATGTATGTTAACATATATGGACATTTGTATACATATATAGGAGAGTGTCCTTTCTTATATATGTAGAAATATTTATATACACACACACATATATACTAATATATATATATAGAGAGAGAGAGAGAGAGAAAGAGAATTCTCATAGGATGCAGTCTTATCTAGTCTGGAACTCCTGAGCTGGAACTATCCGCCCACCTCGGCCTCCCAGAGTGCTAGGATTACAGGCCTGAGCCACCAGGCCAGCCGATGCAATCTTATCTGAACAGATTCTTCTGCATGCTTATCTAGCTTCCTAGTACTTTATTAATGCCTACAGTTTTATCCTGTCATAAACTCTTTGGTTTTAAATGATAAGTCTATGAAATTCAATAAAGTTTCCTTAGAGTTTTGTAATGCAGCACCTGTTATTTTAGACACTTATGTGGAATTTTGTATTTTCTGTAAATTATCAAACCAAATTACATACACAAATCTGGTCATCTGAGATACTTCATACACAATAAAAGATGGTTGCAATGGGATAGCTAATTTCCCAAAAACATTAATTGTGAAATTTCTGTGACTTTAGAGTACAATAGCAAGATTACACTTTCCAGTAGAAAATAATTTGAAAATATTTGCAGAACAACTTTACATTTGATTTTACTCTTTTAATGGCCATTTATTAGATTATAGCTGTCTGATTCTTAAAGCAAAACCAAAATATGGAAATCTAATTACATGTCAAAGCAAAGATAAGATGAAAGGAGACATCAAAAGGACAAATTAATCATTTTATATTTATAACTAGAACATACCTATATCCATAATACATGACAATATGCATACTTTTATATAAAGATGCTGATTATAATAAATTGTAAGTTTGCTTTCCTTCCGTTGAAGGAGTTTCTCCTCATTGGCTTCATGTTGCTTGCATTAATGAAGAAAGACATTAATGATGTCTCTCAGAGAAACTTTCTTCAATACCAACCACTTGAAATTTGAAACTTATCTAATCAAAATATTCCACTTTAGAAGCAATATATGCTCATTTTTTTACTATAAGCCTAATGGTTCTAGAGGAATTGCATTTAATATTCCCTTTGAATCTCATTTTTTAAAATCAATTAATTCTTAGTTTCTAATTTCAGTTCTTCTGGGCCATTGATTCTTTTCCTCATTAGGCCTTTTAATCGCTTGACTTCCTCAAAAAGCAACAGTTCAAGTTTCTTAGAGAAAAGTTCCTTATGGAAAAAATTAAATAAATAGGAATGTAACAACCTAACTATATTTTCACTATTCATGTTTTCCTCCTGAATTTGTAGGGTATGAAGAACTGCACAGAAAAACCAAAATGAGAAACATCTCCAATTCCTTGTGCACGTACCTCCTTAACCTTCACTAGCATCTTTAATGTTACCTGTAACCTTATAAAAATATTATATGCAACAGTAATTTTGTGCCATGTCCTGTGATAGGGTAGATAATTTTTCAAGGTATTGAGACAGACTAGAAACAAATTGTTTTTATACACTTTCAAATACATGAATAACTATTTTCTTAAATGGGTGCAAATTTAATGGATATTTTATCTGGATAGTGTGTGTGTGTATGTTGTATGTGTGTGTAAATTTTTTGTTACCATCTGTTTTGGACATATACTCACATCTGTAATTTTGCTAGATTTATCAAAAAAATCTTCATTAATGTCCATTCAGAGGACATTATTTTACAAGGTTGTTTCTAGAGCCAGTGTTCTAGATTATGTCAAATTTAATTCAATAGTCTATAATATCCACAAACTACCAGAGATTCTGAGCCAAATAATTATTCATCAGGCTTAGGGAGATTGATAACATCGGTGGTGACTGACCCAGAACTCATTTACTCATTGATTTATTCTTTCAACAGCTCGAACACCTTCCGTGAGTGGAGCAAGGGATTTGGATGTCTGCGTGGTCTATGGAGTATATTATTGATATCTCATGTTCTGACATTAAAAATCTGGAGCAGCCAAAACAGATTTCTCTTCTAAGCGTTTTTCCCATCCCTTCGTTCCTCCTTCAAACACTTCTTTTCTTATTTTGTTAGATCATAAAAAGAGATGGAAATTTATTTGATGGGGACTTATTCCTTTAATTGATGAATATTACTATCAATTATTCTTTCTTCCTCTATAGTTTATTAGTGGAATATCTACTAAAGCATTAATTTCATGTGCCTTTGTATTCTTACTATATTCTTGTTACTAATCAGTTTTATATTGACCCTTCCCTGACAATTGTAGTGAAAGCTCTCTGAAGGCAGATGTTTTTCAAATACAACTTACTTTCAGTAATAGGCACCACACAGGATCTCAGTTGGAATCAAGTTTTGCCAAAAAAGACCCAAAAGCTTAATAAAAATGAGTAATACCAAAATACTCAAATCATCTTTGAGAACACTTTCTTTCTAGGACAAGTTTCTATAGTTCTATTTTAAATAACAAAGATGACTCCTACTACTGTCTAAGTCATTTCTTTGCTTTAGTGCCATTTAATCTCTGTTTGCCAGGAGGCCAATAGCCAAATGCTTTTCCGTATATATATTGCTTAAAGATTGTTCTCCAGAAAGAATTCTGAAGAGGATTAAAAGTTCTCTGCTGAAAGGAAATACTCTCTGGTTAGGGAATAATGTGTTCCCATTCTAAAGTGTGTATAAAACTCAGAGAGTACATCATTAACCAAAAGAATAGGACTCCAATTTTAGAAGTTCTGGGATAGACAAACTGGTGTAAAATGTATTCTTGAAACATCATACCAATTCAGCACCCTTGATTTTATATCAAAGTACCTAATTTTGTTGAGCAACTTTAAGATAGTGTGATTTATGACTTTATGTAAATTATTTTATATAATCCCAGAGCAATACTTTAGAAGGGTGTTATCACCAGTTTCCAGAAGAGGAAAGTTACATCAAAGAGACTAAGAATTTACCTGAGGCCACATAGTGAATAAGTGAAGAACTGATATTGGAAAATAGATTTATTTGACTCCAAATCTGCACTTTTTTCACGATTTGCATGTTTACTGGATTCAGACAATTTATTGCTAAAAATGTGAGCTAAGTGATATTCCAGAAATAATGAAGAGGCAGCTGGTGTTCATACCTGTATTTTTATTATAATTATTAATATAATTTTTTAATGCTGTTATTATTATAAAATATGTATGTTGTAAATTTTGTTCCCAAAATTTTAAACGTATGACAATGGTATATTTATCCAAAAGGAAACAAACAAATAAGACTAAAACTTTACCCCACTGTAGTTCTTAACCTTCATTATGAGCTAGAATTACATAAGCTTTGAAAAATCTACATGCTCAGCACCAAATGAGGCATTATGATTTAACTATTGTGAATTGAGAAGTTTATATAAGAATTAATTAGTGTGAATGAGAGGTGTATATATTAATATGTATATGATATGCATATTATGTAGCATATATTATATAATATACATATGTAGGCATATATTATATAATATACATATATTGATATATATTATATTACACATTTATGTATAATATAATATACATATTATTATATCATATACATATGTGGAGGTATATTATATATTATTATGTAATATAATAAGTATATTTCATATATATACTTCCCAGGATTGAGAACCACTAAACTACTGCACATGTAATACAGTACATGTGCACAGGATGTGAAGAGGAAAAATCCTTTAATAATCATTCACTGGTATGCTCTATTTCAGAGTAAATTTTTGAAAATGTTGATTTGTTAATTACATGTAAGCACCATAAATATGAGCAGTACAGGTTCAATCTTCCTACTGTCTGAAAGCTCAGACAGAATAGGCTAGGATATTCTGCAGTAACAAATATCCCCAACATCTAAGCAGCTAAGCTCTTGTGATTCCCAGTGGGACTTCAAACCAAGATGAATGATGTTTATTGCTTCTGCCTTGTGTCCTCCTTGATTACTGTCACAAGGAAAGAAATCACACAAAGAGCTCAGCTCTACTATTTGTCAGAATTTATGTGTGTCAATCATAGTCTGTTGGTTAGAAATATTCATAAGTTGTCACATAACTACAGGGAAGTTGGGTAATGCAGTTAAACACAAGGGATATGTGGTTGACAGTAATATCTCTGCCACAATAATTGAACTAAAGGGACAGTTTTACTTACATTTAATTAGATAGATGAGATAGATGATAGATAGATAGATAGATAGATAGATAGATAGATAGATAGATAGACAGACAGTAGATAGATAATGTTGAGGTACTAGAAGGCTGCAGATAGCAGTACTAGCAGGAGAATTTTGAAAAGGTGTTGCTTATAGCTTCACTAGACTGAAGGTCTAGATTTTCAGAAAACGTAGATTTGTTTGATTTTCTTTTGTTTTGTTTTGTTTTCCTGAATAGACTCTTTTTATTTTTATTTTCTTTCTTAAAACATTATTGCTTGCTAATTTTAGGATTGTATCTATATTAGAATAAAATTAAAGCAAGCAGTTTACTCTCAGTCTTAGGAATATAGCCCAACAAACACAGGGCCAGTCAGATGGCAAAAATGGTGCAAGCCACCACATGGGCATGAAAATCCTGTGATTTAGTAAACAGTATTTCGATGTGATTGGTTGATGATAGTGGAGATGAGTCAAAGTTTGGATGTCCTACTTAATTTTTCTTAGATGAAAATAATAATTTCGGGGGGGAAAAGGCTGCAAAATGCATAGAGCATTTAAGTTATTCCCATCCTAGTAACTTTGGCACATACCTATGAAAATATATAGAGGCACATGATTTGTTTAAGGAATTTGTTAACAAGGTGCCCCTAGGTACCTTCTGGTATATACTTGCTAATGACAGCTTATATATTTTACTGAGAGTTAAATATGGACAACCCTTGGCTAGCCCAAGAAGAATCACCATTTTGAGTAACAAGCATAAGTACATACTTTTTGCAGTATCAGATGCTCAAATTCAATGGTTTTATCTATCAGCAATTAATTATTCTCTGCTAAAATTAGGTAACATTTTACGGAATGCTGTATTCTAGAGGTTGTTCTCTTTCTATAAAACCTTACCTTACGTCCATTCCTTATTTTGTTTTTCACTCAGTCTTCTGTAAAAATTTCTATCAAATTATTCAACCTAATTCTTAAGCAATTATTCAACCTGGATAGGTGTTGAATAAAGCTGAAGCATAAAGGATTCCACGCCTCAGTAGCTGAAAATCAATTGATGAAGAAAGCCAATATAATTACTGTGATGTGAAGATGTAGACATTGTGCATAGTAGCATGGAGGCTGAAAAAATGTATCTGATAGGATACAATATTAAGTGATCGGTAGGTATGGTGACATTTAACCTTAAGTATACAGGATGGGAATGGTGGGTACTTTTTCACATACAGGTGAGGTCAAGGAGAATGACTAGAGCAGTTGCAATATAACTAATTGTATAGATATGGAGAAATGTTTAGAATGTTAGGGAGATTAAGTGATCCAATTTAATTAAACAAAGCCTGCATGAGCAGGCAAGTATATGTTACAGCCTAGTCAGGGAGGATCTACAATTTTGTTCTAAAGAGTTAAGCTTGTACCGTAAGCAGTCAAAGGTTCTTGGGCTGTGGTTGATATGATCATGCCAGTCTTTTAGGAAGTTAATTAAATATGGAAAAGATGTTTAACAAGGAAAACATTTAAGAGATTATTGAGGTGTCTTGTAAGAAATGATGTGAGGTGAAACTAAATCAATAATATAAGGGAATGGGAATGAATGCCAAAGACATTTGTGGGTAGAAGTCCTTATCTATTTACCATGGAAAGATGTGAAGAATTAAAAAAATAGGTTGTGGATTTAAGTACAGGTGATTGGATATTATTGATGCTTTTATCAAAGACAAAAAAGCTAAAAGCGCAGACTGCATTGTGTGGATGAATACAATGAATTTAACTTTGTATATTTCAGAATATAGGTTTGGGAAAGAAAATTACTTCAATTCAGCAGTTTGGACTTTCCTTACTCTGCTTAGCCATACTCAGTGAATCTTATTCCACAGGATATAGGACAAATTCTGTATCTTTCTGAGGTCAGATTTTACTTAAACCAAAGGATGTCTAATCTCTTATGTGCAATATCTGACTTTCTTATCCAAAACCTTATCTAAGTCTGATCAAATTGATCCCAAGCTGGGGCATACTCCTGATGTCTGACTGCTAAACTGCTTTTGAGCAACATTTCCTTTTTGACCTCTACTTTTTTCAACCTTCCTAATCTACACCATCATACTGACTTGCTATTTATTACTTTTATTACTACCTCTTTCTTGTATCTACCTTGATTCTTCTGGTCCTGATGTCAGCCATGTATCCTTAACCTACCACTGCCTTTGACCCAGATATAGGGCTTTTACCTCATTGCTAGATGCTATCATATGTAATAAAGAAGAATCATAGCAGAAATTTGAGATGGAAACAGCCACTTTGGATAAATCTATAGGCCAATTCACTTCCTTAGTAACTATTTTTTGCCTAGGTGAAGGCCATGAGTAACATCTTGGGGTGGAATTGGCCAAGAATTTAGGGGCCCATTTAGATGCTTGATGTGTAGATTAGGGAAAAGAGTGAACATCTGGGAAAACAGTTATTTAAAAGTAATAATTACTCTAGTTCTCTTTAATGCCCCAGATAGACATTGAAGACAACTAGTATTCATTTTGAAGGTCATCAAAACATTATTTTATACAATTTTTGGAAATCAGTGTGTTCCAGGATACATGGACTCATGTCTTGAAGTTGCAACAATCTTTATGTGCTATTTAATCTGATAATGTATTTGAGTATAGGATGGTCACTTTTACTTTTTCAGTTTTGTTATATTATGCCTGGGGCACCAAAAACAATAAACATTAAATAACGAGGTCATAAGTATGACTGACATCAATTAAATACATGTATTATTTCAGCCTGAATTTCAGGGTATTTTTCCATATACTTATTTTTGTGATGAATCATAAAATAAACTGAATCATCTGAAAGAGAGAAACACTCGTCATACAGCATGTACAATTCCCAGAGGATAGGATTTATGTTGCTTTGAATGACAGTCAACACTGTAGAAATTTAGTTAGAAGAATTGTAGGTCATAGATCTTGGATGTGACTGACATTGGCAGCATAAAGAAATGATCAGGGAATAGTTCTCTCGAACTTTGTTAGTCAATTTTTAAAAGTCAAAAGTCTTATAAAGAAACCTAAAGGAATAGTTTGTTGAATGTAGTGATGTTCTAGAGAGATAGAAACAATATAAAATAAGGAGGACAGAAAACAAAAGACATGTAAGCTGAGCATGAACTCACAATTAGGGATAAACAGGAAAGTTTTTTGTTTTACTTTTTACTTTTTATTTTGAAATGACTTTTGATTTACTGAAGAATTGCAAAGATAGTACATAGAGTTCCCATGTGCCCTGCATCCAATTATTCCTAAAGTTAACAGCTCATATATTCTGGTGTGCTTATTAAAACTAAAAAATTAACATTAGTACAACAGTATTAATTACATACTTTTTTGGTTATTTAACATGTTTTTTCACAAATACCCTTTTTCTGATCTAGGGTTCAATATAAGATAACATGATTCACTTAATCATCATATATTCTTAGACTCCCTCATTTTGTGACAGTTTCTCATTGTTTCCTTGTTTTTGTTTTGTTGCGTTTGGCTTTTCTTTTTCTTTTTTCTTTTTTTTTTTTTAACTCGGTAGTCACTTTTGAAGCCTACTGCTATGGTATAATATCTTTGACTGGGGTTTGTCTAAGGCTTTCTCATAATAATAATGGGGATATGGATTTTGGGGAAGGATACCACAGATACAAAGTGGTCATTTTCTCACATTATGTCAGAGAGGACATGATATCAACATGAATTGTTACTACTGATTTTAGCCTTGATTTCTTGGTTAAGGTGGTATTTTCTTGGTTTCTCCACTCTACAGTTATTACTTTTTCCTTTCTATTTTTTATTCATTAGAGAAGCAAGCTAATAAATCCAGCCACTACATAAGGAGAGAAGAATTAAGCTCCACCTCCTGGAGGGAACAACATCAAGTAATTTGTAGAAATATTTTAAAACTACCAGAATAATTAACAAATAGTTCGAACAAGCAACCTTGAAACCATACAAATACCTTACTCTCTTTAAAGCTTTGCTCGTGAGTTTAGAATTTATCAGTAGATTTTGCCTGCATGTTCACACTTTATTTCTATTACTTCAGGATATTCCAGGCCTATCTTATATTTTCTGCCCTAGCTTTAGAATCAGCCATTTCTCCAAGAATCTCCTATATCAGTTTAATAGAGAATGGTATTTAGAAACCAAGTTGTGTGTGGGTGTTACTGGAATGTCATTGTTTCTAGGCCATCTTAGCTTACAGAGCTAGAAAATATCTGTATGTATACTAACTCACATATACAAACATTTATTTGAGTATCTACCTATCTATCATTCTATCTATCTGTCTGTCTACCTCTATTCCAGAATTACAGGATTCAATCTAACCTTCCAGCTTATTATTTGTAACTTCTACATTTTACAGTAAGAAACCTGGTTTCTATATTCTACAGTTTGCTTACTTATTGTTCAACCCTAGTTATATATATAATTTCAGAATTACCAATAGAATATAATGTTTATGAAGATTTCTTCATGTATGTAGCTCTACACTATCCAATTCAAACATTGTTTTCAAAGTTCACTATGTCAACTCCTTTTATCCTCCTCGTTTCCTTTTGTGAGATTATGCCATCCATTTTTAATATAATGAGACTAATTTTCCATAGTTAGTATTCCATCCTGAGATTCTTTGATATCCTGGTTGGTCTTTTTAAATTTTCATATTATAAAGTTATTCTTTGTGGAGTAAAGTTCCATTGGTTTTGAAAAATGCACCAAGGTATTTATCTACTGGCACGCTACCATAAAGGGCACCTCATAACTCAAAAAATTCTCTTGTATGGTCCCTTTGTAGTCATCAAATGAAATCAGATTACGGGATTGCTTTACATAAAACAGAAATGTTGACCGATAGTTGCATAGAAAGAAGAGATTAGACTTCAAGATGAAGTTCAAACTCACCCCATTAACTAGTCTGCTCAGACCTTCATGTCCTAAAACTTAACCTGTGCATTGTCTATGGCACTCTTTGAAAATCTCTGCCTCCAAATTCTGCAGTTTAGTCCAAATATCATATTTCTATTTAAGTATATATTTTGAATGTTTAACAAAAGTGTTTTATCATCACTTCATTACTTAGGTCTTTAGAGTAAATTATATTCATAGAAAGCACACTGGCAGAGTAAAGAGGAACATTCCAGCCTGGCTTTGAATGATTGTTCAAAAGGCCCTTATTGAGTGATATTTAGCTACTTCATTATCTGTGTTCCCTGCAAATCAAATTGCAGTATCCAATTTGGAGATTTTTGTGAATATCGAATATGATAACAAATGAGGTTTATAGTAGATGAACCTACCTCATTCTCAATTTAAATGCAATTTAAGTCATTGTTTCTCTTCATAAAAATTCTTATCTACCATTCAATCCTGAAAAAAACACGTGAAACTTAAATTGTAGATAGTGGTCTTCCTGAAACCTACACTAAAATTAATTCTACTATACAATGTAATGATATTTGGTAAGACATAGACAAAGTCAGATTCGGGAGAAGAAGGGTTAGTAAATTACACAATGCTCTCTCATTTCTTCTACTTTACTTTTTTTTGTTGTTTAGCAGGGTTTTCTATTTGGTTATTTACTATTTGTTTTGTATATTTTTTCCTCAAAAAGTAACTGAAGAAATAAGTGAATAAATAAATAAATAGTTTTTCAAAGTAGCCAAAGAATCAACTTTACAAGCTATGGCATGACATATTTTCAACATGATTAAGACTTTTTATTTTCATGCTAATTTATGTACTTTTATGTAAGTAAAATTTAAAGATATTTTTATGTTTTACTCTTTTGTGCCTATTACACTTGCATTTATAACTCAGAAATCGTTTTTTTTTTATTTTCTTTCTTTCTCTTTTTTTTAACATTAAGTAAATGTTTAAGCATATATGTAGAAACTACCAATACTAATGTTATCTAATGTTTAGTTTTTGGTGTCTTTATTATTTTGGGTTCTGGTTAATTGTGAATGCTAAACTACTCAGATTAAAATGAGAAAATTGAGTTTTCTATAAAAATGCCACAGTGTATCAGTAACTGCCCTTATTATACATAGCTGACCTTATCAAAGTTCTTCATATGATCCTGATACAGTGCTTGAGAAAATTCTTTATTTCCATGAAAAATGAATACAATGTCTCCTGATAATGTGTATACTCTTTATTATTGAATCAGTAAAATATCTGCGGAGTACTGGCCATATGCAAAGTGGTTCACCTGGTGCTATTGAGGTAGCAATGAACAAAACAGACCTGTTCCTGCCTTTGTGGAAGTTATATTCTATCTATTCTAGTGAGGCAGCCAGATTCTTAATAAACGTTCATTATACTGCAATTGCAATCAGTGACAAGTCTCAAATCCTGTTGAAGAAATCTGATCTGTCTGGGGAAGTCAAGGAAGGTTTCCTTGAGGGAGTGATTTATGTTAAACTCTGGAAGATAACTCAATGGATACCATGGATTGGGTTTCTCAACCCACAGTCCACCATCCTTACAAGATGTTGTTCCGTGTTAAAGAAGATGGGGAACTAACATTACATTTCATAGGCTTTATTGCAACATGAGTTTAGATGCAAATTGTACCAATTAAATGAAATCATGTGAGATTTGAAAGGTCTTTTATTTTGCATTCTTCAGCTTCTTGAGAGTCAAGAGTCATTTGCAGTGAAGGCAATGATTTCAGTGCTCAATTCCAGGTCCTTGACAGCTGAATTAGTTTAAGAACTAAACGAATGCATAAGAACAACTCTTAAGGAATGACTTATGTGCCTCCTTCCAGGTAGATTCTCAGGGGTAGTATCTTCCCTAATGGCTTCTTTTTAATTTATTTTTTATTTCAGCATATTACAGGAGTTCAGATGTTTGGGTTACATACATTGTCATTGCCTTACTCGAGTCAGAGCTTCAAGCATGTCCATCCCCCAGATAGTATTCACTGCACCCATTAGGTATGTATATACCCATCCCCTCCTGCCTGATACCTGATTAATGTTACTACTGTATGTGCACTTAAGTGTTGGTCAGTTAAGTCAGTTAATACCAATTTGATGGTGAGTAAATGTGATGCTTGTTTTTCTATTCTTGCGGTACTTCACTTAGTAGAATGGGCTCCAGCTCTAGCCAGGATAGTACAAGAGGTGCTAGATAACCATTGTTTTTTGTGGCTGAGTAGAACTCCATAGTACAACCTCTGTGGACAGTAATATGGAGATATCTCAAAGAGCTACAAATAGAACTACTGATTGTTCCAATAATCCCATTCCTGGGCATCTACCCAAAGGAACAAAAGATATTCTATAAAAAAGACATCTGTATTAGAATGTTTATGGCAGCACAATTCACAATTGCAAATATGTGGAAACAACTCAAGTGCCCATCAATACATAAGTGGATTCCCTAATGGATTGATCCTGCTTTGTTCTTAGAGGTTTTAGTTCATACCCACTGTGTATTCTGAAACTCCTAAATTTCTAGCACTTTTTCTGGTACAGTTCTTTTGTCAATGCAGATATCTAGAGATGTTTCTATTACTAGTAATGAATCTTTGTAGCTATAGTTTACTAAAAATCAAGGAGCCATTCATTTTTATGGCTGAGTAGTGCTCTATGGTATGTGTGTGTATATATATGTGCATACACATACCCACTCCCCCCCTCCACATTTTCTTTATCCACTCATCAGTTGATGAGCACTTAGGTTGATTCCATATATTTGAAATTATGAATTGTACTGTGATAAACATATCAATGCATGTCTATTTTTGATATAATCACTTCTTTTCCTTTGGGTTAATACCCAGTAATGGGATTGCTGGATCAAATGGTAGGTCTTCTTTTACTTCTTTGAGAAATCTCCATACTGTTTTCTGTAAAGGTTGTGCTATTTACATTCCCACCAACAGTATATAAGCATTCCCACATCCATGCCAACATCGATTATTTTTTGATGTTGTAATAGTGGTCATTCTGACAGGAATAAGGTGGTAGCTCATTGTGGTTTTAATTTGTATTTCCCTGATGATTAGTGGTGTTGAACATTTCTTCATATGTTTGTTGGCCATTTGTGTGAACATTAGCAACTAAGAAGGGGGGAGTAGCAAGAGGAGGGTAAGAGATAAAAAATTACCTATCAGGTACAATGTACACTGTTTGTGTAACGGGTACACTAAAATCCATGATTTCACAACAAGTGTAACAAAAACACTTGTATCCCCAAGAATCTACCATAAAAATCAAAACTGTATATTAAAAAAAAATATATACAATTATTTTAAAGTCAAAATTTTAAAAATCACTAAAGCAAATAGAGATAAAGTATATATTAATTCTTTTTTATTTTTTTATGTTCTATATTTTTTATTTCAGCATATTATAGGAGTACAAATGTTTAGGTTACATATATTGCCTTTGCCCCATCCAAGTCAGAGATTCAAGCATGTCCAACCCCAGATGGTGCACACTGCACCGATTAGGTGTGTATGTACCCATCCCCTCCTCCCTGCTCCCATCTGCCCAACACCCAATAAATGTTACTACTGTATGTGCACATAAGTGTTGGTCAGTTAATGCCAATTTGATGGTGAGTACATGTTGTGCTTGTTTTTACATTCTTGGAATACTTCACTTAGTAGGATGGGCTCCAGCTCTATCCAGGATAATACAAGAGGTGCTAGATCACCATTGTTTTTTTGTGGCTGAGTAGAACTCCATGGTATACATTTACCACATTTTATTAATCCACTTATGTATCGATGGGCACTTGAGTTGTTTCCACATCTGTGCAATTATGAATTGTGCTGCTATAAACATTCTAGTACAGATGTCTTTTTTATAGAATGTCTTTTTTTCCTTTGGGTAGATGTCCAGGAATGGGATTGCTGGATCAAATGGTACTTCTACTTGTAGCTCCTTGAGATATCTCCATATTACTTTCCACAGACGTTGTACTAGTTTGCAGTCTCACCAGCAGTGTAAGAGTGTTTCCTATCTCTCCTCATCCACACCAACATTTATTGTTTTGAGACTTTTTGATAAAAGCCATTCTCACTGGAGTTAAGTGATACCTCATTGTGGTTTTGATTTGCATTTCCCTGATGATTAGAGAAGTGACACAAAAATAATTTCTTTTCATTAGTTTGCTCAAATTCAGCCTTTTTATGTCTTTCACTATCTTGACAGAGCAATAAAATGCTTTGATATACTCTTGACTTAATAAGATGTATACATCAAAACCCACACTGCCAGTAATATTTCTCATCTTTCAGAATATAATGTGTTAATCACAAAGGAATAATAGAATGAGGGAAGATCTGATCTTACATAGGATATGATGACTCATTAATTCTCACATACCAATAATGTGTATAAATCAAGATGAATGATCATAAACTACAGAAGATAATTGAAGAGTTTAAGAAAATTTACAGTAACTTACTTGATATCTAATGAATTTTTAATTCATGCAAGTTTTAATAGAAAGGATATAGCAAAGCCATTTCAAAATTTATGTTGAGATACACTCAATTTCAATTAATTCACTGCACCATTGAAGCAGAAAACAGTTGGCTTTATGAATATTAGGAATAGTGTCTGATTGCATGGTACCATATGCATTACATTTGACTTCTGCTACATTGTGTAGCATGATGGAAATAAAATGAATTGAGATTGACTTAAAAAAAACTGTGACTATATACACAGTGGCTGTTTTGATGTAATTTAATAAAATGAAGTGCTACATTTTGTTTGATGATGATTTAATCTGTTTCATTTTGTTTTGCTTTGTGCTAAAATAAATATGAATAAAAATAAAGAAATAAAATAATTGAATATCAAACATATAGACATGAATTTAAAGCTAACATTTTTTCTTATTAATCAGCATGAGTTTGGATATTTGGATATTTTAAATAGCTATTATACAGATAATGAGCATTTTAATGTACTTATTGATGTTGGTTGAATATGTTACATACTGTACTAGTACTAATTATTTTGAAATTTAAATATTGAGGACTGCACTTCAATATTTATGGAATTGAATAGGTGTTTCCATAGATGCAAAATAGATTTTGCAGAGAAAAACAAGGACTTTTCATGGGTTACATTTCATAACTTTTGTATCATTTTTTAAGGGGTTTGATGTACAGATTCTTGCTTCTATTTTTGAGGAAAATTGCATAAATGTGTTTGTTCTTCAAATGTTGTAAAGGAAATGGATAATATCTTACTTATATGAGGAATGTAAAAAAGTAGAACTCAGAGGTAAAGAGCAGAGTGGTGGTTACCAGGGACTGAGGAAGGAGTATGAAGGTTGGTTGGGAAGATGTTGGTTAAAGGATACAAAATTTCAGTTAGATAAGAAAAATAAATTCAAGAGAACTATTATACAACATGGTGACTACAGTTAATAACAATATTGTATTCTTAAAAATGGCTAAGAGAGTAGATATTAAGTCACCACAAAAAAGTGACAAATGTGTGAGGTTATGCATATGTTACTTAGTTCAATTTAGTCATTTCACAATGTATACATATTTCAAAACATGTACATGATAAATATATATAATTTTTAGACATTCAAAAATGTATATATACTTCAAAACAATATCTTGTACATGATAAGTACATATAATTTTATCTTTCAATTTAAAAATAAATTAAAAAATAAAAATAGTAAAAATATAAAAAAGAATTCTCATTAAAAAATAAAGTAGATTTCTTCCCTTTTTTCCCTTTAATATTATCTGTAAACATTTCTTCCCTTCTATGTATACATAGCCTATGGTTATCATTAACCACATGATAAAAGATATTGATTGAATACCTACTGTGTTCATACCACTCACTTAGGCAATGCAATGATTTGAAAATTATGAAGAAAATATTTACCTTCCTATATAGAACTCAGTTTAAAAGGCTATATCTTATAAATTATATGTCTGAACATGTATTTCTTTCTTCATTCATTGTGTGCTGACTGAATAAGCAGGACCAAACATTGAGGTAACTTCTAGAAAAAGTCTATATAATTTCTTTTCACATTCATTTATTTTATTAGATCCTCCTCTAACAAAGCTTATAATCATCACCTAGAACTAATGGATCACATTCAGTTTCATTATTTCTCTCAAATATCACTACATATTTGTCCCCCTCAAATCACTCATCCAAGTTAATTTTGAATACTCTCCTAAATTCACATATTTTTCATCAATATTTGTGACCCAGCATTGCTTATGTTCAGAATGTACCACCCGTGGACAGTAGCTCTGAGTCCTTTAATATGTAGATCATTGAAATCATCTTCCCATCCAGAAGTAACTTCCTCCCTGAATTGCTTAAGTTTCCCCATGGTATCATCTGAAAATGCATGAATTATAATTATTTATGTACACAGACTTACAGACGAGAGTTGAGCTTGCCTAGTGTAATCCCTTCACTTTGCAGATGTGAAAACTTGCATTCTAGTAGGTGAAGGTACTTTGAAATAGTGGTTTAGAAGTTTACCTTATCTAAACATCCACAAAAAGAATAAAACCTTCTCTAAATACAAGACAAATTTACTGATGGTACCTGACATCTATGAGTGACAAAGGTCTTCATCAACTCTCAAGACAGTCCCAGTTCACAAAGACAGCACCGGAGCCAGGTCTTCTCAGTCTCAGTTAATTTTTACATTTCCTTGGGTCACAATGTATTTTTATACTATTAATCCATTAGAGAAAAATCTTCTACTTCCTTTCAAGATGAAAAAATAACATTATGGTTTCCTCAAAGCCGAATGAAAATGTATATGGTTCTATTACTCCAATTAAAAAATTTTAAAAGCATGAGTTTCTTGAATAAATATGTTACTCCTTCTTTGTATCAGGAGGTTTTAAGGCACTGCTAATACGGCATCACTCTATCAAACAATAATCATGCTTTAATTAAAAACTATGGCTGACTACATTTTATCTTTTAATACTTATGTTCCCTTTGTGTAAGGGCATCTTATATTAATTTTTTAGTCTTCTATTACATGAAAAATTATAGCAGAAAGAACAAATATTGATAAGATATGCAGAAAACATACATTAAATAACATAGAATAACAAATGGAATGATAAAAGAGATAAGATACGGGTAATTTCCAGTTTCATATATACACATAACACAATATAATATACAATTGCCACTGCAAATTTTTCTTAGTGATTTTGATATTTTTGCAACTTTTGGAGACACTTTGTGCCACTTTACAGTCATTTTTCCATGTACACTTTAAAAGAATAAACATATTTTTTAGTTATATATATTTCTGTATATAAAATAGGTTGAATTTGATAATTGTATTGTTCAGTTCTTCTATGTAATTTTGTATATTTTGTTTGATATTCCATCCATTATTGAGAAAATAATCTGAAAATTTCTCACTCTAATTGTGGATTTGAATTTTTCTTTATAGTTTTGTCAATGAACTTTATACAGTTTGAAGATATTTCATTTAGCAATTACAGTTTTATCGAAGTTATAAATTTCTGTTAAACTCACTTATTATTATGTAATGTCCTTCTTTTATTGAGTACTTGCTTTCTTTTGTTAGTGTACTTACAGTGTGTATTTTTTATCCTCCTACATTTAGCTTTTTGTTTTTTTTTGGCACTAAAGGTATGATTCTAGTAAGCAGTATAGGTATTGTCATTGTCTAACTCACTCTGTAAGTTTTACCTGAACATTTAACCTATTTAAATTTAATGAAATTATTAATTTGGATTTATAGCTATCATCTTAGTATTTGTTTGTTCTTTGTCCCACAAGTTTTTATCCCTTTTTTTCTTCCTTTGCAATATCTTCTCTATAAATTTTACTCTAATATTCTGTTTGTTATTATAATATATTTTCATAGTTGTAAGTGTAGAGTTAACAAAACTTCCTTTTTATGTGGAAAATTAACTTGGGTTAATTTCACATAACTGTTTCCTTAGAACCCTGATGATAGTGGAATTTCATGTGTCATACTAAGTAATCAACTCCTGGCAGCTGGCTTAAGGCAATCATGGAATGAATTATCAATATTAGGTTGGAAGACACAGTTTTGATTTTCATTGCAAGTAGTATGGCTTATGAAGAGATGTTTTCTTTCTGGATCCTGGGAATTATGCTCTATTCTTTCTATATGGAGCCGGTGGCTTGTAAAATAGAGTTGTTTTCACACTTAGATGGGTTGCCTAACACCTAAGCTTTCACTTGGTAGGTCAAAAAATTGCCCCTGAATTTTTAGAAAATTCTTGTGGAAGAGACATGCCTGATACTGCCCTGTTAGCATACTGAGTTTGCCTATTATCTATCATCCTTAAAGTTAAGTAAACTGTGCTAAGATAGTTTATTCATATCTAGAGCTTAGCAAAAATGTTGCTAATGGTGGAAGCAGATTTGGTATTGCAGTAGCTGCCACATAATTACAATGTGAATTCTACACTTACAACAATGGAATACCACTTCTCAGATAATGCTATGACTTTGGAACATTGTAATTTCATTTATCCCATCTTTCTGTTTTTTAGGTTTGCCATGTGTTTTAATTATGCATATATTTTAAACATTGTTATATTTGTCCTTTATGGTCATTATTTCCTAAGCTCTGTATTTATTTCCTGCATTTCTGTGTTTTCCTTTGAGGTCATTGCCCATTTCTCTAAAGACTTTGATTTACTATTTGTGTAGTTTCAGTTTCCTGGCAGTGAATTATCTCAATTTTTATTTAT
Source organism: Avahi laniger (assembly GCA_963575035.1). Taxonomy (NCBI): domain Eukaryota; kingdom Metazoa; phylum Chordata; class Mammalia; order Primates; family Indriidae; genus Avahi; species Avahi laniger. The sequence continues at coordinate 28,595 of CAUYSK010041146.1, read as the reverse complement.
CTGGCAATATTTTTATTTTGTTCTTTTTGAAGGATATTTTCATTGGACATAGAATTCTATGCTTGTAATCAGTTTATTTTAGCATTTTAAAATTGTTATTCCATTGTTGTCTAGACTTGATTATTTCCGTTAAAAGTCAGAAGATCAATTATACAGCATGATGAATATAGCCAATAATTCAATATTGTACATTTAAATTTCACTAAAAGAGTAAATTTCAAATAAGCTTGATTTAACCATGTCACACTGTACCCAAAAATTGTGACAACACTTTGTACACTATAAATATATAATCTACAACTTGCCAACAATAAAAATATAATGTTATATCTTTCCAATAAAGTCAAATATGTCTATTTTTGTTAATTGTTAATGTATCTGTTGTCTTTTCTGCCTCTTGACTATGTTCTTCAGCTTACTGCTTTACACAAAAAATAATCATTAAATGCTGAGGGGAAGGATGGCAAGCAGAATATCAGCTAACCTCTCTGTGGCTGCTTTCTCTCTTTGATCTTGGCTTCTCATTTCTGATGATCTCTACTGTCTCAGATATTTTGTTTTGCTTCATTAGTCTTTATTTTTTCTAGATGGTAGTATTGGCGTGAAGTAAGATAATTCTTTCTTTATCATGCCTCGAGATGGAAATCTCTACTCAATGATATTTGACTTATACACAAATTCTGTCCTCATATTTTTTACTTAGTCCCTTAAATTTTTGATTGCCTGAAAAAGTCACTGATAGGAAAAAAAGAGAACCACAAGCATATCCATTGCCTGGCTAAAGCTGCTGTTGTCAAATATTAGAATTTTGTGCCAAATAATTTGCATTAGTACCTTATTAGATACAAACTGCTTCATTTATACCTTGGGTCTATTGCTTATTAGCTCTGTGACCTGGTTAACTTGCTTAATGTCTCTGTGTCTTAGTTTACTCATAAATAAAATAACGATAATAATAGTTTATGTACCATGGAGTTTTTATGAGAATTAACTTATTCAATCTATATTTTTAACTGTTTTGATGATGATAATGTTATCATAATTAAAATACTAACAGCAATTAATATTACATATTTAGAACTAAAGTTAATGTTATACTGCTTGATATAGTTAGATATTGTTTATGTGGTTACAGACTCCTAACTATACTTATACACACATTAATTTAGCACATGTATTGTAGCAACTAACTTTTCTAGGTAATTTTTATAATAAACTCATAGAAAAAGTATACAGTTTTATTGTAATCAATGTTTTGGCTTACATTTCCAAATATCAATATTATGTTTACCAGTATTTTTGGTCTATTGCAGGACTATTTTTCGTAATATTTCTATTGGATTTGTTATTAATTATATATTTCCAGAAGAAGAAACATTTAAGTACCCGGAAATTGTATCATAAATTAAAAACATCTATTTTTGTGTCCCTTGAGTATATTCACTAACAAAATTTCTCTGTTATCTTGTTCAGCTGTTTTCCTCATTCAATACTACATGTTTAAGAAAAATTGCTAAGCTACGAATTATATTCTTTGGTATCTTTATGAAGTTCTTGGGTATGAAAATATCAATTCAGTGCAGTAGTTATGCAATTTCTGTGCATTGAACATAAAGTAGCAGTTTTCATTAGTAGGTTTTCACAGTCAAAACTGTTATTTCTCCACTAACATTTCTAATTCAAACTGCAAGCTGCTTGTTTGCAAACAGAGAAATTGGAACTTGCCAATTATGTTAATCATCAGTTATAAAATCTCTTGACTATCTTATGATCTAAAGAACAATTGAAAGCTCACTTTTTTTTTTTTTTTTTTTGAGACAGAATCTTGCTCTGTTGCCCTGGCTAGAGTGCCATGGCGTCAACCTAGCTCACAGCATCCTCAAACTCCTGGGTTCAAGCGATCCTTCTGCCTCAGCCTCCCAAGTGGCTGGGACTACAGGCATGCACCACCATGCCTGGCTAATTTTTTTTTTTTATATTTATATTTTTAGTTGTCCAGATCATTTCTTTCTATTTTTTAGTAGAAATGGGCTCTTGCTCTTGCTCAGGTTGATCTCAAACTCCTGACCTTGAGCGATCCACCATCCTCGGCCTCCCAGAGTGCCAGGATTACAGGCGTGAGCCACCTCGCCCTGCCGAAAGCTCACTTTTTTATGCCTCGTCTATAACTATTTATCTATCTACTGTTTACCCCAATTTTTCTACCATTTTGATTGAATAAGGAAGACATTTTTAAAAGCCATGTTTAGTTATCAATTGTGTTATTAATTTATAAGGGATCTAGCTGTGTTTTTTTGTTTTTTTTTCCTCCTGAATCAAATTACTTTAAGAGTTCAATGGATGAATAGAAGGCAGATTACTCTCATCGTTCCACACAATGTTTGGGTTAGGAATTTGGGAGGCATAATTTATTTCATTATATCATATTCAGAAGCTTTTAAGATGTTTAGGGTTTAATCCTTAATTTGATACAATATTGTGAGAATTTTTTTTGTTATTCTTTTCTATAAGGCCAGAATAATGTAATAACTTATTAATTGTTCACATTAATGATGAAAACACATTCATATTTATTACACATTAAATGTTACTAGAATATAGATTACCTTTGTTTCCTAATTATATCAAATCAATTTTATAGCTATTGTCTATTTTTCTAAAGAATCTTTCACAAAGCAAAATCTATCCATAAAATATGTGATAGTTTATTATAACTCAATGTCAACATTTATTCTTTAAAGTAAATATTAAAAGTGTGAATGCTATGGAGATTTTCATCTTTAACAATTGCTTTCCTAAAAGAAAACATATTTAACAAAATAACATTTGAAAATGAAGCATTTTGTGTATTACTCTCCATTTCTTTGTCTAAAATACTTGTGTCTATTTTTATTTTTTCTATCATCGTTGAATTATTATGAGTGATCTTTAGATGCTAATATCAATAAAATAAGTTTCTTGTATAGAATTCAAAAGTTCGTATCAGTCATATAGTTTTCAGGGAAATCCATACAATAAGTAGAACATTCATGATAGGTTGTGAAAATATATTAGCATTACAATCGTAATAATTTTACACTATCTATAACATAAACTAAGCAATATATGCTGGTTTCAATGTATAATACATTTGCTACGTTAGGGATATACTAGTCCTCAGTAAATACAGAATTCTGGCTTACATCCCTCTGGAAGACATTATGCCTTTCCTCTTCTTGCCAGTCATAATGATCCCTGTTGCCTATTCCTTACAAAAAGCTCAGAGGCTTCTATTCATGTCCTTTGCCCACTTTTTCATTGGGTTATTTTTTTCTATTGAGTTTCCTGAGTTCCTTATATATTACGGATAATAATCTTTTATCAGATATATGGTTTGCGGATATTTTTTTTCATTTCATAGCTTGTCTTTTCATCTTGGTGGTGGTTTCCTCTGCTGTGCAGAAGCTTTTTAGTTTGATATGGTCCCACTTTTTATTTTTGCTTTTGTTGTTGTATAAAAAAATCATTGCCAAGACAAATGTCAAAAAGATTTTTCCCCATGTTTTCTTCTAAAAGCTTTAAAATTTTGGGTCTTACTTTTAAATCGTCAATACATTTTGAGTTGATTTTTGTGTATAGTGTAAAACATGGGACCGCTTTCATCCTTTTGCATGTGGATATCTAGTTTTCTCAACACTATTTATTGAAGAAACTATCCTTTCTATATTGTGTCTTCTTGGTGTCCTTGTTAAAGAACTGACTGTATATATGTGGGTTTACTTCTGGATTCTCTATGTTGTTCCACTGGTCTATGTGTCTGTTTTAATGCCATAACCATACTGTTTTGATTACCATGGATTTCTAATATAGCTTGAAATCAGGAAATGATGCTTCCAGCATTGTTTTTAATAAAGATTGCTTTGGCTATTCACAGTCTTTTGTGATTCCACACAAATTTTAGTATTGTGTTTTCTACTTTTGTGAAAAATGCCATTGGAATTTTGGCAGGAATTACATTCAATCTGAAGATCATTTTACATAGTATGAATGTTTTAACAATATTAATCTTCTGATCCATAAATCTGGGATTTTTTTATTAATTAGTGTCATATCCAATTTCCTTCATCAATGTTTTATAGTTTTCAGTGTATAGATCTTTCTTTTCTTGGTTAAATTTATTCCTAAGTAGTCTATTATTTTTGATGCTATTTTAAGTGGGATTGTGTCATACAAATGACCAGCAGATATACGAAAATGTGTTCAACACCACTAATCATCAGGAAAATGTAAATGAAAACCAAAGTGACACATTACTACATACCTGTTACGATGACTATTAGCCAAAAGACAAGAGATAATGAGTGATGGTGAGGGAGCAGAGAAAAAGGAACTATACTACATTGTTGGTGGAAATGAAAACTGGCACAGCCATTATGGAGAAAGTATGAAGGATTCTCAAAAATGTTTAAAAAATAGAAGTACCATGTCATCCAGCAATCCCACTTCTGGGTATATATCCAAAGGAAATAAAATGAATACCTCCAAGAGATACCTGAACTCCCATGTTTATTATGGCATTTTGAATGATAACCAAGGTATGAAAATAACCTAAGTGTCCATTGGTGAATGCATGTATAAAATATATATGAGACAGTGTATATAAAGAAATTTTATTCAGCCATAAAAAGAAGGAAATTCTGCCATTTGTAACATGGTGGACAAATCTGGAGGACATTACGCTAAGCAAAATAAGCCAGACACTGAAAGATAAATACTGTATAATCTCAGAGGTTGAATCTAAAATAGTTGAACTCATTGAAGCAGAGAGTAGTTGTGGTTGACAGGGACTGTGACGTGGGGCTTTCTTCCCACGTTGGTCAAAGGATATGAACTTTCAATAATAAACTGAATAAGTTCTGGGGACTTATTGTATAGCATGGTGTGTATAGTTAGTAATATTGTATTGTTTACTTGAAATTTGATAAGAGCAGATTTTAAGTGCCTTCAGAACACACGCGCACACACACACATGCACGAATAGTGACTATGGGTGGTGATAAATGTGCTAATTATTATAACTGTGTTAATATGCATCCAGTGTACGTGTCTATTAAATTGTCACATTGCTCACCTTGAATACACAGTCATGTGCCGCATAATGACATTTTAGTCAATGACGGACAGTTTATACAATAGCAGTCTCATAAGAATATGATGGAGCTGAAAAGTTCTTATCACCTAGTGATGTTGTAGCACAACTTGTTATGTATTGTGGTGATGCTGGTGTAGAAAATCTACTCACTGTCAGTCATATAAAAATATAATGCATATAATTATGTATAGTACATTGTACTTGATAATGATAATACATGACTATATTACTGGTTTATGCATTGTCCATATTGAACTTTTTATTGTTATTTGAGAGTACACTCCTATTTATTTTTTAAAAAGAGTTAACTGTAAAATAGCCTCGGTCAGGTCCATTAGGAGGTATTTCAACAGACAGCATTGTTGTCACAGGAGGTGACAGTTCCATCTATGTCATAGCCCCTGAGGACCTTCCAGTGGAACAAGAGGTGGAGTTGGAAAACAGTGATCTTGATGACCCTGATTCTGTATAGGCCTAGACTAATGTGTTTGCATCTTAGTTTTTTAACAAAAATGTTTTAAAAAGTAAATAAAAAAACAAATAAATTTAAAAATAGAAAAAGCTTACAGAATAATGATATAGAGAAAGAAAATATTTTGTCCTATAAAAATGCACTTGTGTTTTAAGCTAATTATTATTACAAAAGAGTTAAAAAGTTAAAGACTTAAAAAGTGTATACAGTAAATAAAAAGTCACAGTAAGCTAAAGTTAATTTATTATTGAAGAAAGAAAAAAAATTTTATAAATTTAGTGTAGCTTAAGTATAGTGTTTATAGGCCTTCACATTCACTCACCATTCACTCACCAACTCACCCAGAGCAACTCCCAGTCTTCCAACCTCCGTTCACGGTTAAGTGTCCTATATAGGTGTACCATTTTTTATCTTTTATATTGTATTTTTATAACCTTTTCTATGTTCAGATATGTTTAGATACACAAATACTTAAAATTGTGCTTTATTAATAATTGCCTACAGTATTCAGTACAGTAACATAAATGACATGATGCACAGGTTGTAGCCTAGGAGCAATAAGGCTATTCCATATAGACTAGATGTGCAGTGAGCTATAACATCTAGATTTGTCTAAGTACACTCTATCATGTTCGCATCATGATGAAATCACCCAACAATGCATTTCTCAAAATATATCCCCATAGTTAAGCAATGCATGACTGTATATAATTTGTGATTGTCAAATATTTTAAAATAAAAAACCTCTGAAGTGGATTTAAAGCTGGTGCACATATTAATGAAGGGATATGTTGATCTACAGTTTTTTGGGTTTTTTTGCCCAGAGACCCCCAAAGAATTTGTTTAGTCTCTGTTTTGTAGTTTCTTTACACCTGTACAATTAGAAGGATGTCTCTCAAAATGGCCTTATGATCTGTGCAAACATAGTCCGCTGCTTAAATAACAGGTAAAACAAGATTTTACCAAATTCATGGCAAGAGGAATAAGCAAGATAGTAGATGAGTTAAAACTCCAAAGGAATAGATGGTCTGGTAGTATAATACATCCTAATCCTTTGTCATCTGTTTAGATATTTCCTAAATATGTTATAGTTTGAGAACTAGATAGAAGATGAAATGGAAAAGTTATATATACTATTCTAGAAATTAGAGAAAACACTATAAGAACTCTATAATTTGACTTAATAAACTGTAAATGAGTAGTGCTATATATAAGAATGTTTCTGTTGTACTATTGACAAATTTGTCAACCTAGAAAATCTCTCCAATTCTAATGTGCTTCAATTTCTCCATTTGCAAAAGTCAGTCTCTCATATGAATGTAAAGCATTTATTCTCTCTGTGTGACAAAATTTTTCGTAGACAATTGTAGAGATACAGTAAAGGAAAATCAGATCTTAAGAAGTAGGACAAACGCTTTGATTCTCTTGAGATATGTGATCATTATAAAGCAACGGATGGTCAGAAAAAATGTAAGTACAACTCTTTCTAAAAATATTTAATGTCATTCAATGGCTTTCTGTTCATATAAAGGAATGTTTTCACCAACAATAAATGTTGTAGAATTAAATGCCCTCATTCTTGCATATGGAACAGAAATGAGAAAAGGAAGAAATTTTTGCTACTCTTTTCCTGCTTTCAGTTTAGAAGTAATTAATTGTCTGTGATGAGAAATCGTGATATCATATTCTGACAGTGCACATATTTATACACAAAATTAGAGAGGCAGGGTAACAGTAAGGTGTCTGAAAGACAATCAGTACCATAAATGTATAAATTAAACTATAATTACAAAGCAAATGGTCATCACAGAAAGAGGAAACTTCCTTAAAAGGCTAAATAATGCCAAGATCAGATAGGAAAAGACAGGTTCAATCCTGTTAAAGTTTTTAACATATCTAAAGAAAGACTCTGTGCATTAGAATTTTATAAAAGCTTGACATAAAAGCTTGAAGCTCAGAAAAAGGAAATACTGAAAAGACAACATTTTTTTCAATACTTTTCCAATCAGTGCCCATAGCAAAGGGTCTGTACCCCAAGAGCCAATTATATTTGTTACCAGATATTGTTGGCATCTGATATCTGGTATCTAATATCAGAAACATATACTCCAAATTTCATTGTTGTATGGAAGCCTCGTCCATTAAAATGCTAATTCCTTTTACTCTTGTCCATACTTACCAAGGCATTGGCAAATTATAATTTGTTTCTCCTTGTACATCGAATAAACAGATAGTTAATGTCTTTATACTTTAGAAGGTAGATTTTAAAGTATAAAGGGTCATTGTTGTTATACATTTCAGCCTCTGCTTACTGTGATCATCAACATGAGTCAATTTTCCAAATACAGTCAATTCTGGAACTTGACAACATTAAGTCTACTGATCAGTTGAAAACATTAACAATCAATTCATGCACAAAATGTATACATTGCCTGCCTAATAGGCATGAAATATTGAGAATAGAAGATGATGAGAGAAAAATATTTAAGAGAGGCTGATCTTTTTTTACACTGTTACCATACTGCTTCATTTTCAGAATGCTTTCAAATATTAGAGTCTGTTGAAAAATTAAAACTGTATTCTGATCTTAACATCATAAATTGATATCCTCATTTGTACTGTGGATTGTAATCCCATTACGCTCCGGAAAAAAAAAAAAAAAAACGTTTTGTAAGGAAAAGCCCTAAGACCTGCCACAGTAAGTGGAAATAATAGTAACATTATGTTCCAAGTCATCAAACCTTTTAATTCATATGTCACGGTGAACCTTTTCACTGTTGATTAATATTTATAAAAAATCACTACCTAAGCATAGGTACTCAAGTGTAAAAAAAAATCTTTCTACTTTACCACAAGTAAGACCCACTGGGATTCTGTCCCCTTGTTATTTTGTTTGTTTTTCAGGTGTTCATTGACTTAATCCTGTTCAGAAAGGGAAATCTAAATCTCTCAGGACTTTCACAGAAAAGAAAAGGTTCTACAAGCTTTCCAGAGCACTTCAGCTACAAGTGACTATCAATAAATCTCCTTTAGAAAACTATAAATGTAGGCTGGGCGTGGTGGCTCACGCCTGTAATCCTAGCACTCTGGGAGGCCGAGGCGGGTGGATCGTTCAAGGTCAGGAGTTCGAGACCAGCCTGAGCAAGAGCGAGACCTTGTCTCTACTAAAAATAGAAGAAAATTATCTGGACAACTAAAAATACATATATACATATATAAAATTAGCCGGGCATGGTAGCACATGCCTGTAGTCCCAGCTACTCGGGAGGCTGAGGCAGGAGGATCGCTTGAGCCCAGGAGTTTGAGGTTGCTGTGAGTTAGGCTGATGCCACGGTACTCTAGCCCGGGCAACACAGTGCGACTCTGTCTCAAAAAAAAAAAAAAAACCTGCGAATGTGAAAACTTTCCTAATATAAAGCCAATTTATCATGTTTCCCATGTTTATATTACCTTATATAGGTTTACATATTATAGACATGTTTCTGTCTTTGTTTAAAATAATACATGTCTTCCCTTTATGTTTTCAAAACTAAAGAGTTTTTATGTCAAAACAGAAAAAGAACATGGGCAATATATCACTATTCAAATTATTTTTGAATCCTTTTATTTTGGTTCTTTGCTTGTAGCCACTGAAATGTTAAATTCTGTGAAAAAATGCCTCCCGAGAAATGTTTTCATACAAGGTCTGTAGTGCAGAAAGTAACTGACAAGGTTTATCTACAGACACACAATCAGCCACTTTATGATTGATTTTATATTTTTAGTGAAAATGACGGTTATGATTTAAAACTAGAAGAATTGGCAGAAGATATGCTAATACTTTGACAACACTTACCAAGCCAGCAGGGAAAGTGACAAGATGGATAGCAGTAGGCAAAATAACACTCAATAAATACATGGCTAGATTGAGGCTAATTATCCCCTGCACAGAGGCTTCAATGATCTTATGGGCAGCCAGGAGCACCAAGGCACAAATGCTAAGAGACATAGTGGGAAGAACACTTAACATCCATTCTCCTAGAGTTTTTCAAGAACACAATACATTGTTACTAACTATAGTCACCATGTTGTACGATAGATCTCTTGGACTTATTCCTTCTAGTTAATTGAAATTTTGTGTCCTTTAACCCACATCACCCACCACCCTCCCCTCCGACATACACACATCTACCCCAATCCCCTGTAATCAGCATTCTATTCTCTACTTCCCTGTGATCACTGTATTATGTAATGCATATGTTCACCAGCTAGATTTAGTCATTCAAGGATGTATATGTACTTTCAAAACACCATATTGTACACAATAAATATATATAATTTTATCTGTCAAGTTTTAAAAAAGATATATAATGGGCTTCATTGTAATTTGAGCAACCATAAATGCTTGTGGATTTATCTAGAGTGTGAGGCAGAGCAAGAGAAATCCATGGTTCTATCAAATATTGAACAGCTAGGTGGGCAGCAATCAGGATTCTGAGAGATATTTGCATAAGAAGAAATAGAAGCAGATACAGATGTGGAGAATGCTGAGCCACCAAGGCAAAGAGAGCTGGTAAGAACTAGCCAGTTTACCAGGGTGTGGCCCAATGCACGAGTGCTGAGGGCTCGAGTCCTAGTCATAGTGGGGAACTAGGACATTAGCTTAGGAAATCAGGACAATTGCAGACCTTACCTACTCAGTAAAACAATGGGAGCAGTAGAATGAATAGAAAATAGAAATTCATGAGATGCCTCAGAATCTGTTCATGAGCCTATGTGTCATACCCGGGCAATGGATCCTCAGTCTTGTGACAACTGGAAATGATTTGGCTGAGAAAAAGCTAAAGGATATATTGGGTTCTTGATAAGCCATGCAAAACAGGAGATCATCAATTTGAAGAGTCACTGCATTTTATTTTCTATGATTTTTTTTAAAGCAGGGGCAAAAAATGGTTGATGATAACATTGATTCAGCATGTCATATGATTTATCCAGTAGATACAATAAGAGGTAAAATAATTGATAAAATAACGTAGTTGCTAATGGAAGTCCTCACCTCCCATCCACCATAACACTAAAGTCTCTGGGATATAGTGATTGTTAATAGACTTCTACCATAGAACATTTAACTAGATTCCAAAGATGCATTAAAACCAATTGGTGACTGACTGCAATGTTGGACAACTTACTTAATGCAGTCATATTCTCCCCATCCATCTTGTAACTATTAAATTTGTACTATATACTATCTACTGGCTCTATATTGGTCTTCAAAAGAAAACAAAAAAGAGAGCATGAGAAAAAAATAAAATTAGAAGACCCAGCTACAACTATTTCCTCTATTTTGCTTTGCAAGTCATTAATACTGCAGATTTTGAAAGCTATTGTTGAAAGTGTTTATCTAAATTTTATCAATGTATTTTTATAGCATGGGGGGAATTCAAAATGTTGGATAGCTTTTGAAAATATTAAAAATTAAAACAATTAAGTGTTTCCTTGGGAAAATTCATTCAGAGAGGATGCCACCTTTTAATCTAGTTTCCCTGCTCAATGGTTTATAAATATAAATATTTTGGGGATCGCTGGAAGAAAATAAGTCTCTCCAAAACTAATCTGTGATAAAAATGAATTATATCTTAAGTGTTTCTAATGTACAATGTGTCTCTTTTAATGAATAAATATCATTTAATTTACAAATAATAATAATAATTTAAAGGTCACAGACTATCTTTTCTTTCCTTTGACACCTTTGTGCATTCATCTCATTGTTTGACTGTTTACCGCATGCATTCAGTAATATAAATTCCTTGGCATTTAGCTAGATCCTTTTTTCCCTTGTGGTTTGAAGTTCTTTCCCTTTTTTAATTAGATTGACCTTTTGGTTCACTTGAATGCCCTCAACCTGACAAAGAATAACTGTTCTCTTCTAAGGCAACCAGAAATGAACAGAGAAAGAGTGAAAACACTGACATAAAATGAAACTTTTTGATGTCGTGATCTGGGTAGCATAATTGTATAATTGTTACTTTTCACAGTCACTAACACAGAGAAATTTGCAGTTTCCTCCAATTCTCAGTGCTTTAATGTGATGAGCTACTTCATATCTTCCTAAATTAACACTTTTATGGGACTCCTTAAGACTAATGTATTTAAAGTGTTTTCTATGTGTTTAGTAACAGCCGACCTGTCATACAATTCTGAAAGCCAGGGTTTAGTATTGAAAAAATTAAAAAAGACTCATCCTCACTGTCATTCTGTCATTGTGGGAATATGCATATGATAACATATACATATGTGCACATACATACACACACCTAACTTTTTTTCTTTTTGTGAAAGTAAGTTTTAAAGAACATTTAATATATAGGTGTCTTTTGAGGTAGCATCTACACTGCACAATTATCCACCAATCTCTTCAAGATTCAAATATTTATTACATATTTTCTCACATACTTGACCTATAATGTGTAATGCATATAATTGTGAGATTACATAATAACTAATCCATTTTGATTAATACCTTATTGATCAAAGATTCATATATGGGATAAGTAAGGAACTAGCGTTGAATACAACAGAGCCATATTAATACTAACAAAAGTTATTTCTAATTATTCTGACATCACATTTCTATCCCCAAGAGAAAAAAATCACTTTAAAAATGTACAAGATTGGAATGAACTGGCTAATGCACACTCCATTATTTCTGAATTATCAATTAACAATTTAAATACTGCAGTTGCTTGGTCAATTTGGTCTAAATGCAAGAAAATATGATAATTGAATCTCAAGATAGGTAAAGCAATTGTGAAAAAAAAAACAAGGTATTGATAGGTATCTTGTTCAATTTTTAGCCTTGCTCAAATTATATCTAGGATATGGAACTGAAGAACAGAAAACTAGGGAAATAATTTAATTGTTTTAAAGAGTGCAAGATAAAAACTCTGTCATAGAAAATTATCAAAATTATGTTCCAAGCTCCACATTAAAAAACATTGCAAACCCACAAAACTAATGTATCAGAAGACCACTTACATGAAAATATATTTATAATTTAATTTTGAGTAAAAAAAAATATCAGGATACACAATAATATGGTAAATTCTGCGTGTGTGTGTGTGTGTGTGTGTATGTGTGAGCGCATGCGCTTATATGCATATACACAACTCAAGCCCCTAGTCTACTATCATTCATAATTTGAATCGATAAAACAATTTAAATACTTAAGGAATAGGCTATTATATAAATACCTATGATTACAAAATAATTATAAATAAAAAATTATTCTAATTCTAGAAAAATATTTGGATAGGTGACAGTTTTTTCAATGTTTTTGTGATATTTAAATAAAAACCTCTGGTGACAACATTAATGAGTCTGTGTAAGATCTCTGTAGTAAGACAAGTTAAGACGTGTTGCAATAACAAAAGCTAGTTGTAATAATAATAATAATCCTAATAACGGCAATAGCAAGAAATATAACAACAATAGCATTGGTTAATTACTTTAAAGGTGTCAAAGATCTTTACCTGTCATGCGAAAGCAATTTTATAGGGATGTTAAGGCTATTTACTGGAGAAAGAATGGTCATTAAGAAATGGCTCTTACACCGTTAGATATCTGTATGCAGAAAGATGAATTCAGACCCTTATCCTACACTACATGCAAAATTAACTAAATCAATAGCTAGACTAAATATAAGAGCAAAAGCTATACAATTCTTCAAAGAAAGAACAGAACAAAATTTTTGTGACCCTAATATAATCAAATGTTTCTTAGTTACAACAAAACCAGAATCCATAAGAAAAAAATAGTAAATTGGATTTCCTGAAAATTGAAAGCTTTTTTACTTCAAAATGTATCAATGAGATAATGAAAAAACAAGCCAAAGACTTGGAGAAAATGTTTTCAAATCATATATCTGATAAAGGACTTGCTTCTAAGAAAATTAAATAATCTTTCAACTCAATAAAATAGATAAGAGAATTTAAAAATGGGCAAAATATTTTATTTTATTTTATTCTAATTTATTTTTTTATTTCAACATCTTACAAGGGTACAAATGTTTAGGTTACATATATTGCCTTTGCCCCACCTAAGTCAGAGCTTCAAGTGTGTCCATCCCCCAGACGGTGCGCACCGCACCCATTAGTTGTGAATACACCCATCCCCACCTCTCCCCTCCCACCTGCCGGACATCCAATGAATGTTACTACTATATGTGCACATAAATGTTGATCAGTTAATACAAATTTGATGGTGAGTACATGTGGTGCTTGTTTTCCATTCTTGTGATACTTCACTTAGTAGAATGAGTTCCAGCTCTATCCAAAATAATACAAGAGGTGCTAGATCACCATTAGATACCATAGATCGCTATTGGTGGGACTGCAAGTTAGCACAACCTCTATGGAAAACAGTAGGAAGATTCCTCAAAGAACTAAAAGTAGACTCACAATTCGATCCAGCAATTCCACTACTGGTATCTACTCAAAGGAAAAGAAGTCATTTTATCAAAAATATGCCTATACTCTAATGTTTATTGCAGCACAGTTACAATAGCAAAGATGTGGAATCAAATAAGTACCCATCAGTTCATGAGAGGATAAAGAAAATGTGGGATGTGTAGATACCATGGAGCACTACTCAACCATAAAAAGCAATGAAATAATTTTTTGTAGTAATTTGAGTGGAACTGGAGACCATTATTTTGAGTAAAATATCTCAGGAATGGAAAAGCAACACATGTTCTCTCTAATACATGGGAGCTAAATGATGGGTACACACAGGCACAAAGAGATGTAAAGGACATTGAAAATGAAGAAAGGTGGAGAGTGGGAGGGAGACAAAGGATAAATATTTACCTATCAGGTACAACAAACACCATTCTGGTGACCCCGACACTAAAAGCCCCGACTTCAGCATTATACACTGTATTCATGTAACAAAAGCATTTGCACCCCCTTAGTATTTTAAAATTAGAAAAACACTTGAACAGCACTTAAAAATATACCTTGAACAACACTATAAACTAATTAGAACTAACACATATATAGGGTGCTCCTTCAAACAGTATCAGGATTAATATTATTCTAAAATACATATAAGACATTATCTAGGATAAATCATAAGCTAGACTACAAAAAAAGTCTCAATAAATAAAATAAGATTGAAATAATGCAAAGTACCTTTTACAATTACAATGGAATGAAACTAGAAATCAATAACAGAGGAAAATTGAAAAATTTACAAATGTGTTGGGAAAAATACTCTTAAATTAATGAGTTCAAGAAGAAATTACAATGGAAATTAGTTGAGATGAATGAAAACAAAAACACAGCATACCAAAACTTACAGAATGCAGTGAAAGCATTGCTGAAAGGGAAATTTATAGCTGTAAATGCCTACATTAAAAAAGAAAATAGATATCAAATCAATAGCCTAACTTTCTACCAAAAGGAAATAGAAAAAAGAGCAAATTATACATGAAGCAAACAGAGGGAAATAAAAAAGATAGAGATTAATGAAATAGAGAATATAAAAACAATAGAATTAACACAACCAAAACTTGTTTCTTTGAAAAGATCAACTTTACAAACCTTTGCCTAGACTGACCAAGAAAAAAAAAGACTCAAAATACTAAAATCATAAATTATATTTAGTACTTTACAAATAGCCTTATAGAATATTAAAAAATAGATTATAAGAGAGTGCTATGAACAAATGTACACCAATAAATTAAATATTCTAGGTAAAATGGACTACACTGTAGAAACACACCAAATATTAAAACTGACTCAAGAAAAAATAGAAAATACGAATATATACAAAACAAGTAAAAAGACTGAAGAAGTAATCAAAATATTCCCAACCAAAAAATGATCCACAGTGAGATAGCCTCACTGGTGAGTTTTATTGAATATTTAATGAAGAATTAACATCAATCCTTCTCAAAATTTTACCCCCCAAAAGATGAGGAATTGATACACCTTACACTGATACTCAAGCCAGACAAGGGCATTATAAGAAAATAAAATTATACACCAATAGCTTTTATGAATGTAGATGCAAAAATCCTCAGCACAAAACCAGCATTCCAAATCCAGTGTCATATTAAAAAGATTATACATCATGACCAACTGAGTCTGAGTCCAGCAATGCAAGGTAGATCAACATATGAGAAACAATCAGTAAAATACATCACATAATACATTGAAGAAAAAAATGCATGATTATTTAAACTGATGCACAAAAGGTACTTTACAAAATCCAATATTCTTTAATGATAAAAAAAAACCAAAAAACAAAAAAACCTTTGGAAAACTAAGAATAGAAGGGAACTTCCTCAACATGATAAAGGGCTTTAATGAGAAACTCACACCTACCTACTGAATGGTGAAGACTGAAATTTTCCCAAGATCAGGAACAAGAATGCCCACCTTCAGTATTGCTACATAATATTTGCTAGAATTTCTAATCAGAACAATCAAACTAGAAAAAGAAATAAGACATCCAAATTGAAGAGGAAAGCGTAAAATTATCTCTATTCTTAGAAGACATGATCTTAATATATAGAAAATCCTAAAGAATCCACAAAAACCAATTAGAGTTAATAAGTGAATTCAGCTAAGTTGCCAGATACAAGTTCAACATATATAAATTAGCTGTATTTCTACACACTGGCAATGAACAATCCAATAAGGTAATTTAAAAACAATTTTTAAAAAATAGCATCAAAATGAATAAAATACTTAGGTATAATTTAGCCATGGCAATGCAAAACTTTTGTGCTAAAATCTATAAAATATTGATGAAAGAAATTAAAGAAGACCTAAATAAATGGAAAGGCATTCCAGATTCATGGATTGGAAGACTAAATATTGCTAAAATAGCAGTATTCTACCATAGTGATGCACATATTCAGTATAATCCCTATCAAAATCCCAATGGCTTTTGTCACAGAAACGGAGACATTGATCCTAAAATCTATTCGGAAATTGGGGTAACATAGATATTCATTATCACAATTATGGTGATGGTGCACATCTGTGAAAAGTTAAACACATGTGCTTTATTTTATCCCAACTATATCACAATAAGCCTACTAAAAACCCACACACCATTGTTTATTACCTTTGTGTCCTAAAATAGATCCATGCATTGCTTAACAAAGGTATGGGGACAGCAGGATAGTGCACCGCATTGCAAATCCAAACTCCATTTTCATAGCAAACTCCTCTTTTTGTAAAGCGGCGTTCCTGTTATTTTACCTTTCTTTTTAAATAGTCTGAAACTTCCAAGGTAAATATACCACTCAAATTTATGCTTGAATTTACTAATAAGGTTTAAAATTTTAACTCTTTCAGTAATGTATTTCAAATATTATGCTACAGTCAATAGCTGCTATTCACTAAAGTTTTCAGTTTTATCCTCTACTAGAGTCACTTCGACTCATTTGTATTAGGTTTCATTCTGCATCATCCTCTAGCACTGTAATCCCCAAACCCTGGACCATGGACTTGTACCAACCGTCTGTGGCCTATTAGGAACTGGGCCACACAGCAGGAGGTGAGGGAAGTGAGGGAAGCTTCATCTGTATTTACAGCCACTTCCCATCTGTTGCATCACTGTCTGAAGATTCTCATAGGGGCCACACCCTCTGCTGTAAACCGCGCATGTGAAGGATCTAGGTTGCATGCTCCGCATTAGAATCTACTGCCTGATGATCTAAGGTGGAGCTGAGGCGGTGATGCTAGTGCTGAGGAGAAGCTGCAAATGCAGATTATCATTAGCAGAGAGGTTTGACTGCACAAGAAATGTAATGTGCTTGAATCATCGCAAAACCAACCCCCACCCCAGTCCGTGGAAAAATTGTCTTCCATGAAACTCATCCCTGGTGCCAAAAATGTTGGGGACTGCTGCTCTAGCAGATGTGCTAGTGAGGTTTGAAATGATCAAAAGTTAGGAAAAAAACAATAGAGTAGAATCAAAGTGTCCTGGACAGTTCCCATAGTGGATAAATTTTTCTTGATCAATTCCTGATTAAAGTTTTCAATGATTAAATATAATTAACTTAGCAAGATTAACCCCATCTCTTGAAGGGAAGGGAGTAAGTAGAGATACTGGAAATACTATAATTTCAGAATACATTTGAAAGGAAAACTGCATCTGTTATAGAAGTAGGGCTTCTTACTTTCTCATACTCAAACTGGTAGACAATGTTCCTATTCATTAGAAAAAAAAATGAATATCCATTTCATTACTAGTACATGAGGCTATGTTTACATAGCATATATCATAACTAGTGAATGTTTTGAAATCTCCTTTGCCATCATAAAATTAGTGTTATTTGTATTATTTTTACATAAATAAAAAATCATTACATATGGTATTTTGGGTTCTCCCTGCTGAATATAATATTGGTGGGGTTTTTTTTAGCTGTTTTATGGAGTCCATGTAATTTACTGCTACAAGACTCAGCAGTTATCAGAACGAGGTATAAATGGTAATGATGGTGATTAACTTCCCTGCTTGGATACATTGAAGTTTTGGTATCATGCTAGGATGCTTTTCATAATATTCTTGACTATAAGGAACACATGTTAATTGAACTTCACATCCAATTTCAACTAAATGCATTAGTAGAATATTAGCTCATTAAAAAAGAAAAAGAAAGAAAGAAAAGAAAGAGAAATAAATAGAATCCTTATTTGGGACCATATAAAAAATGTATAACTCTTTTTAAAGTTATCTTAAATAAATATTTCCACGTTTTCCATCACTCTTTCATTTTAGCGCTTTTCTTGGCACATATTATCTGAATCTATCTATTTTTTTTTTACCCAAGACAAAGAAAATCTCATTGTCATAATCTTGTCATACAATATTGACAGAATACATTGTTCTAGAAAAGACCTGTTTGTTAAAAAGACAGGAATTATATGTTTCCGTTTATCTTTGTAATTTTACAGACTGAACTTTGCTTACCTTAGCTTTTCCTGTCATGACTTCCACTACTTCTTGCAGAGCCTATCCAAACTCCATGCCTCTATTACTTTCCGTTTTAAAAGGAAAGGAAATAGTACACAAAAATTACATGGCGAAAATCGTGTTGTAATGTATTGTGGAGAAATAACGTACATTCTGTGCATTTTAAAATTAGTGTTTTCTTTGTCTAGACTATAGACTTCTAGAAGAAATTTGATTACTTTTTTAAAAAAATAATTTCATTTGACTCACTACCTTACATTTTTGGGTTATTAAATCTGACGCTGCCATTTAATTTTAATCATCTAAAACCCTTTCCTTCTCCCAGAAAGAAAAACTGATTCATTCTTTTTTTCCAAGAAAGAAAAAATAAGCACCATATGTACTCACCATCAAATTTGTATTAACCGATCAACACTTAAGTGCACATATAGTAATAACATTCATCGCGTGTCCGGCAGATGACGGAGAAGGGATGGGTATATACACACCTAATGGGTGTCGTGCGCACCGTCTGGGGGATGGACATGCTTGAATCTCTGACTTGGGTGGGGCAAAGGCAATATATGTAACCTAAACATTTGTACCCCCATAAGATGCTGAAATAAAAAAAAAAGTGATTCATTTAGTTATCCCTCTTTATCCTTGTAGCTTGTGCTTCAGCGAGGTTGGAACAATGTCCTGATCTAGGGGCAGGACTGGATGGGTCTAAGCTAATCATGGCGATGCCTTTGCCATTGCAAGTGATTGATTTAGCTGTAGGAATGTAATATCACTTCATGCAATGAGACATGGCTGACACTCTGCTGCAGGGAAAAATGTTCAGAAATAAAAACCTTTTCTCTGTAACTCAATGAAGACAAATAATTATGTATACATATTTAAAAATTATGAGGTCATACTACAGATCCTTATTTACTTTTGCTTTTTTATGTAACAATATATCGTGAATATTTCTTCTGTGGTAGTACATACAGAGCTGATTCTTTCTTTTGGTGGCTACATCATATTTAAATATATGACTCTATGTAACCAATCTTGTGCTCTTGGCAGTTGAGTATTGGTAATATTTTATTATTACAGATGGCTAAAATAAAAATCTTTGCTACATGCACACACAAACAAAAAACATAAAACTATTTCTCCGATTTTTTTTTTCATTTCTGAAATTAACACATAGAATTGCTAGTCTTCTAGGCTGAGGAAACACCTAGGTTTACAAAGATGTACATAGCCTGGAGCCTTCAGAATAAGTTTGAGCACTGAGTTAATGAAGTCTAGATTTTTCCTATGCCTAATTTTTAGTCATATAAGGTAATAAATTTCTTTTTTGTTGATAACCACTTCAAATTCTTGTCATTATTGTTCTTTACAGCAGAATGTGTCCTAACTAGTAGGCACCCACTAAATATTTTGTTGATTATAACAATAGTAATCAGTTACTCCAGGTTGTCCTTGGAACTATATTGCTGAAAAAAAAAAAATCACCCAGTAAGTGAAGAAGAAAAATATGAATCAATATTCCAAATACTTCTCTAAATTTATGTATATTATATGAATAGATTCTTTATGTTTATGGAATGTTTCCATTTATTGGTAATAATAGGATTAAAAATAGACACAGATTCCATCTTCTTGGCAATTATGGTATATATGGAGAGGCAGAAATTTTATTTTGTTTTATTATTTTTTTTGAGACAGAGTCTCACTCTGTTGCCCAGGTTAGAGTGAGTGCTGTGGAGTCAGCCTAGCTCACAGCAACCTCAGACTCCTGGGCTCAAGCGATCCTTTGAGAGGTAGAAATTAAAAAAACAAAAAAAAAAAAAAAAGAAAACGATGAAAAGCAAAATGATCATAGTTGTGACAATTGCTATGAAAGAAGAGTTTAGCATGTTTTGAAAGCATATAACCAAAGGTAGGGTGGAGAGAAAAATGGAATGGAGGAAGGCTAGATAAAAAAATTGAGTAAAAGATGGCCAAATGGTGAAATGAGTGGCATGTAATTAGATAATTTCTGAATAGGATACATCAAGGCTTTGAGATAAGAAGGAACATGCATAGGTTTTAGTGTGGTAGCAATCTGGCAACATGTAGTGACAGAGGGAATCACAATCACAAGGGCCTTCCAAAGCAGCAGAGTCTCACCCCAACCAGCACTGTCATTCATGCACTCAGGTAGTTCCCATCATTCCACACTTTAAGAATAATTTCATATTTTTTAAGCAAAATTATCTTATGAAAGTCACTAGAGTCTAAACAATACGTGAAGTGGTTTCATTGTACTTTACTAAAAGGTACCCTTATGAATGGGAGTGATGCCCCTACAAAAGGTCCCCCAGAGACTCCTCTGGCTCTCTTTCTGTTATGTGAAGACATAAGAGAAGACAGTAGTCTGTAACCTGAAATGGGGCTTTTGCCCATATCCAACCATGTGGGCACACTGGTCTTGAATTTCCAGCCTCCGAAACGTCAAGAAATAAATCTTTGTCCTTTATAAGCCATCCAGTCTATGGTACTTTTGTTACAGCAGCCTGAAAGGACCAAGACAGGTAGGTATTTCAAGATAATTTTCAAATTTAAAGGTTTTTTTTCCCTATATCCAATATAAATGATACCAAATTTATCCTTTTTCATGTTAGAATAATTTAGTCATTTTACCAGAGTTGAACTTTGACCAAAATATTGAATGTCTTGAAAATGAATTTTAAAAGTCATTCCATTGAACTAAGTACTGTCTTTTGAACTCTTCATTTTAACTAAAATGGGATAAACACAGTAACTGCATATTTAGGCATTTATACATTTGTCTTAAACACCTGTAAATAATATCTTTTTAATTGTCTGTATGTGTTTAGAAGGTAAAACATACATGAAATGTAGCTGTTTTAAAGGAAGTTGGCTTTAGTGGCAGCAGCTACAATGAGTAATTTGATGTTTTAGAGGTGATTCATTTCTGCTGGACTTCCAAGACACCTACTTGAGATCTAGATAAAATAATAGAATATGTGAAGTTCATTGAATGCATTGGCATCTTGAAAGAAATTCTTTGGTATTCACATCCTGAAATTAAGCTTGAAGAAAACATATGCATATGACCTCTCACAAAACACAGTTAGGCACATCATTTACCATTCATGAGGGATTCAAATACAAGACACATAGTTGGACAGGATCTTTTCTAAGATTTATTAATTGGAATAATCATATGTGGGAATAGAAGCATGGTAATGAGTAGGCAAAGGTGAACTACATTACGGGCATTTTAATGCCATTAGAATTTATCTATATTTTTATGAATTGTTAATTTGATGAAGCAACATTTCTTATAATTAGAAGCACAGTCGGAAGGGTGAAAATGACGCTGTGTGAAAGGTATCAACTATGAAATTCAACTATCTCTAGAATTCATAAGAATGATAAAATATATTCTTTCTATCCTGGCACTGAGAATGAATTCCTAGAATCTCTAAACTAAGCTCTTTAGAGGTCTAATCTGAGTACTTTAAAACAAACAAACAAACAAAATATTAAGCATGTTTTGTGTGATTTCTAGAAAGCAAAACAAAACATTGTTTCACTGATATCTGAAATATCAAGATGATATCAGGAATATTTTCCAATTTAGTTAAGTCAGCTAGGAATTATGAAATCCAAGTATATCCCTTGCTAGCACATTATTAAGAGGTAATTAGATTGAGGTTTTCCATCTTGATTTTTCTTACCTTATCTTTAAAAATCAGGTTAAGCAATAAGAAAAAGTTGCTAGATGTTTTTTTCGGGATGCGTTGAGCATTGTGGGAGAAGATGAACAGATAAGAAGAAATAATATAACTTTAAATTAATAAATTTTCAAGTGAAAGCAAGAATTTATTCTAGAATATCTAATAGATGAAAGAGATCAAATTTATTCTTCAAATATAACTAGTAAATCAAACACTGATGGAAAATATAATATATTCTTTTGTAAAATGATCGTTCGAAATGAAAAAAGGTAGCATGTCTGAAGGCATTAGTTTATTCTTAATTATATCTGGAATGCAATCTTTTAGAAAGCTTACAGAGTGATATCAGAGCAATGATACGTTACATATTATGACAGACTGAACAACCAGCAGGATGCTCAGCAAAACAATGTAGAACCAGTTTTGCTCCTCAACTATCATAAAACGTATGAAAATAATCCTTTCCTTAGAAAAGTGATTCCCAGCCCAAGATTTTGTTTCCTCTAAAAAGTAAAGACGACATTTTACCTCTTGCTCTTACCTTAGCTAATTTAATGAGAGGACTGAAGATGCTCAGTGAAATGCATCATTACTTAGAGAATTTAAAATTCATAGAAACCAATGTAACAGAGAGTTGTGATTACTCTATGAAATACATTTGTGCAATCGTCCAACCAATCGTATAAATGTACGTTTTATATTTATTAATACTTATTAGAGCCATTGAAGTTGGGGTTCTAATTTTTTAATTTTAGTAATTTCATCAGAGGCAAATAGAATTGCCCCAAACCTCAAGCTCTATAAATGTGTGTATATATGTGTATATATAAATTTAAATTCCATTTCTGAAAGGATTCTCAAATTCTGTAAGTCATATAAGTCTGTGCACTAAACTGTTCAAAGATCTCAGATATTAACCAATGATAACAAAGCCAATACAATTTTTAAAAGAATTTAGCAAGGGAAGAACCTTTAAAATAACCTAAAATCAATGAAACAAATCATTTCGACTGAGAAATATCTTGGTAGCTTCCTAAAAATAAGAACAAAAATTTACAGCAGAAATGAGTTTAGTATTGCTTTTAAAATAGTGTCTGAATATTTGAATAATTTTAATTATTATGCTTAAAGAAGCATCAATATTTAAAAGATCAATATCAATGCATCATTAACAAAAGGGCATGACAAAGGAAATCAAATGCTAATAAAATTTTTAAAGTCTTAGCAATGAAATCCAAGCTTCCTAAAATGATCTAATGATAAAGGTTTATTTCATGGATTCCCATTAAAATAATTACAGAACAATTGTATTTCTTAAAATTTTTATTGCATTTTTATGTTTTAATCTAGGCTCCAAAGAGCTTTTTTCTTTAAGGATATTGTTTTGTTTGATTAACATATATATGGAAAAGCCCACAAGGCTAAACTTTAATTGGATTTTATATGTCCTGTTCACCATATATAAGCCAGAGAAATGAGAACAACAGGAATGTTGTTTTTACAGTACAGTACTCTCCAAGTGTGTACAATATTTTAACAAAGCAAACTCCGTTAGATGGGGGAGAAAAAAGTTGTAAACTAATAGTTTTTCATTTTATTTATCTTAGCTTCTTTCTTTTATCAGCGAGTGCCCTTTGTTGTAGTGTTCTTGGCATCTTTTCTGTTACGAATAACCTTACTCCATTTTCTATCCTATTTAATTATCCTCTCTGGCTTAAAACATAATCAGCATCAAACCAGCTGTGCAACCTTGAATGAATACCATTTCAATAATACATTGATTTAAAAAAAGCACAAGGTGGCTATTAATTTTACTTGAAACGCTCTCTCCTGACTATTGCCTGTACACAGTTCTAGAAGCTGTATCCATTTGCTGCTAAGTAGTACTATCCCTAGTGCACTCATTATACCACTGGATTCTCTCAGGCTGACACTGTGACTGGCCGGATGATTATTAATAACCGGGAAAGGCACTTTTGATGAGGAAGCATCCTGATTATGAAGATTGACTGGATCATGAAAAAGCTTTCCAGTAGCAGAAGAAATAGACAAATTTCTTGAAAGAAAGAGAGAAAAAAAATTTGAAATGTTCTCCACCAGGGCACTAGGATAAGTAGTCCACATATTAAGACCACCTGCATGTGAAGAACCCAGTCTTGATAGAGAGATGTTGCTACTTCATTCAATCAATAGCAAAGTTAGATTACTGGCAGCAAAGGCCTTAAATACTCCCAAAAGAAGCACATTAATCATGAACATGTAGTGTCTAGCTCTGAATCTTGGCCAGTGATGAAGCACAGGACTTACAGTAAGTGAATTACATGGGTTTTGACAGGAATTCTTAATATCATATTTCACCTTGCATGACCCATGCAGCTTTGTGAAATTATTAAGTTATAAAAAGTGATTGTATGCCATGATTTTACCCCAATGAACATTTATAAAATGACTATTAGTGCTGGAAAGAACCTTGGTGATTCAACACAGTTCTTTTATTAACCAATGAAAAACAAATAAAAAAACTAGGAGAATTCAAGTGAATAATCAAATATACGAAGCCTATTTTTTTTTTTGGTAATTATTAATGTTTTTCCTTATCACCATCATTACTGCTGTGTTATGAACTTTGTTTAAATCTGATATCTTGTCCAGTATGGGCAATATAATAAATAACCTGTCTTCTGTAATAAATAACCTCCAAATCTTTGTTCCTTCACCCAAAACTTATTTTCCTTTACAAAAATCCAAACTTAGATATTTCTGATTAGATGGCCACCTTTACCTGGCCATTCAGGAGCCAAGTTCTGTTTCCTCTTCTGGATTCACTGTGGAGCCCTTTTACCTGCTGGAACGTCAGCAACAGGCAGCTGGTTGGTGAAGAGAGAGTGTGGAGGATCATGCAGGAGAGTTTTATGAGCCAGGCCTGGATATTCAGTATCCATTGTTCATGTAGCCCTACCTAACCACAGGGGAGAATGGGATATGTAGTTTCACTCTGTGCCCTGGAACATAGTGGATGCTGTGGTGTGTCATTCCGATCCTCCCTTGGTACTGAGGTGCTTATTTTTTCAGCTACTTGGAGAACTATCAGGGGATGATTTTCAGCAATTCACTGTCTGGGAGTTGCTCTCTGACAAAGAGATCAGACACAACTATGTCCTTGCCCCATAGTAGAAGCAGCCCACTCCCAGTCAATAGGAACCAAGTAAATGTAAATGCCAAGTCCACTTGCTATACACAAGGACTGCTATGAAGGACCATCCTAGCTCCAGTGTTTCCCATGGATGGCTGAGGCCTTCGTCGTGAATTCGTAACAGTTCAGCTCCTCCCTTCTACTTCCTCCACTCCAGTGCACAGGTGCAAAACCCATCTGCAGATCTGTATCTCAGAGTCTGTTTCTTGGGGTATTTACCCTTAGACAGGAAAGTAGAAGGAAAAGTAGTTTCTGTATAGCCTGCATTTTGATGAGCAAATATTTCTTTTTTATTCTTCCTCACACATGTAGAACACACCCTGTAAGGCAATCTAAAATCCTGTTGAGTTATTCCATTCACCTTAAAGTACAGCTTTTCTAGTGATGCACTGGCTTCTCCAGCAGGTCCAGCCATGTTCTCCTGGCCTAGCACTCAATGAACCAGAAAAGACAAGTTAACTATCCCTATCACATTAGATATATGACGGTGAAGAAGGTTCAGAAGAATAAAAGAGAATATGGGAATTGAAAGACACAGCTGTTAGAGATACATTTTAACTTTTGATGCCCTGCTGGACATATCATATGAAGATTTACATTTAGGGTAAAAGTCGATCAGGAAAATTCCTTGATTGGATTCTGATTTTGACCTCTTGGAGAAATGTTTTCCCTATTTATTTTTCTCTCTGGGATTTGACCCAACTATTTCTAAGTCCTTTCTTGTTTGTTAATCAGTCATGATCATATCTTATGTGAACAGAAGAGAGTATGTCTTGGATGGAGTCTGTTATAGTCAGGGTTTTCTTTTTTTAAAGACTTGAAAGTCACAGGCATTTCTGGACAATAAACATTCAATTTATTTTGCCTGTATATTTTTTACCAAAGCTTGCTAAGCTTCTGATCTGAGTCCAATGAGTTCCGTGGGCCAATAAGCATATCCAAATTTCTTTCCCAGATATGGTTCTTAAATATACTTTATTTCTGAGTTTCCTAGCCCTCTTACTCTCTCTTTCTCTCAACTTAATAGTAGCTATCTTGAGGTTATTTAAAGTAAAAGACTGCTGTGGAAAGGAATATCCCTAAGCTGAGTCACATAATTTTTTAGCTATTTAATTTTTAACTGCTTAATTTTCACTGAGACGCTTTTCATTCTTAGTTCTTTTTAGAGAAGAATCTAGAATAGTTGCCTGTTCAGTCTTTAAAAGCTTTTTATCTTTGAACATTCTCTAATTCTTTTGAAACTTTGCAACTCATGTCTTCCTGGAAATACCGTGTTACATGCAGACAATAGTAACAAACACAATTTTCCACTCTGCTTTTTCCCAGTCACTTTCTCTAGAACAATGGTCTAACTATATATATGACCTACTTCCCAAACTATGGCAGATGGAAGTTTTATCACAGATCAACGGAACTCTCTGGGATTTTTTTGTCCCAGTCTCTGACTATTAAACAAATGCCACACATTTTTGCTTTTATAATGGCATCACATCAATTTCTGTAGTAGTTTCGTTAATTAGTTGTTCAGGGCAAGTAGATAAGTATTGTACAAACACACCTTCAAGTTCAAGTGACTTAACACAATGAGTTTATTTCTCACTCATATAAAGTACAATGAAGATATTTCCAGTTTTTCTGCAGTCTTGGACTTTGTTATCTAGGTGCTTGGTCTTCTTTCATGTTTTCTCTCTGCTGTGCTAGGCCCTCAGAAGCTTCTGACAGATTACCTGCCTCTACATGGCAATTAAGGAAAGAGAGGGCAAGGAAATTACTTAAAGAAGTGTTTTGGGGTCCAAGCCTGAAAGTTTTGTACTTCAGTTCTAAGCATAAGTTCCAGGTCTTTGGCCATGACTTGGTCATAGGTACATGTAAGTGTAAGGGACACTGGGAAATGTGGTCTGGTTTCTACAACGGGCTTTGGAAACACATTGCATGAACACAGAATATCTGTTATGGAGTCTTATTGTACATATATCATCCACTTAAATAGCATTGTAATAAAAATCGTGTACTGAAGATCATTATGTGACATCATTAAGAAATTTCTTGAGCAATACAGTTATTAATAGTTTTATTCTTCAGATGTAATATTCCTATATTTTCATAAGATATGCAATGTACTAAGTAAGTTATGTCATTGCAAAAAAATTTTCTGGAGCAACTTTGTAATTTTTATCAATTGGATAAAAAGACAGGGACAAGCAATGCATGTATATCCAAGGAAATGATTTTTGGAAAGTAATTATTAACTCCAAACATACATGGATAATATGCAAATCCAAGTATCACTTTGTTTCCATTCCCCTGAAATGTATCCTATAATTACGTTTAATAGTCCCAAGTATATACCATGTAAACTGGAGTCTTCTTTCAAAAAGAAAAGCAATCACATACTCACACTGTAATGATGGGGTATTCACACAGCAATTACTAAGCCATTATATTGTCTTTCTTTTAATTTGCTCAACTCCATCTTCCGAATCTTGTTCAGGCAAAGAGGTTGAGCTAAATAACTTTTAACTACCAAAGTGTATATATTAAAGTGGTTGTCATTGGTATTAATGTGTTTAATTTTGCTATTTGTGTTTCTTATTTTAATAATTTGGGAAAACAATATTTTAGACATCAGTTAAACATTTATGAAAAAAACTATCAAACTAGCTAAGTATTAAATATTCTGTTTATGATAATTATCCATATTCACTATGGAAAATTGAATAATAAATTATAGATAAAGAGTATCAAATATTCTAAAACTCAAAATTCTGTGAAAAAAAATAAAGATTAAATTATAAAATAATCCTTAATCCTCTTAGCTTTTATTTTGGAAAATGTTCTCTGTCTACGTGTCATATTACTTTTAAAGTAAACTTTTATGAAAATCACATGTATATAAAAATGTATAACTTATAATTTTGTAGCTTGAAGAATTTTCATAAACTGAATTACCCATAAAATCAATTCCTCATATCCACACAAAATCCAAGCAACAAAAGAGAGAGCAGCCTCATAACTAAACCCAGTGCCTTCCACCTCAACCCAGTAGTCGATAGTGGAGTCACACACTCAATAGTGACCCAACTCCTTGAAAGCTAAGCAAGATAAAGAAAC
>CAUYSK010041144.1:0-52533 GCA_963575035.1 Avahi laniger | reverse complement strand
CATTAGACAATTTTACAGACATTAGAAATATGACAAAATCTTTTTCTGCTTTGTATTATTTAAATTTTATAAATATTTGTAGGCTCCAAAAATATATTTTTCCTAAAATTATGTAGTTAATATATTCTTTTTTTTTTTTTTTGAGACAGAGTCTCACTCTGTTGCCCTGGCTAGAGTGCCATGGTGTCAGCCCAGCTCACAGCAACCTCAAACTCTTGGGCTCAAGCAATCCTTCTGCCTTAGCCTCTCAAGTAGCTGAGACTACAGGCATGAGCCACCATGCCCAGCTAATTTTTTCTATATATATTTTTAGCTGTCTGGCTAATTTCTTTCTATTTTTTTAAGTAGAGACAGGATCTTGCTCTTGGCTGAGGCTGGTCTCGAACTCCACACCTCAAGCAATCCTCCTGCCTCGGCCTCCCAGAGTGCTAGGATTACAGACATGAGCCACCGCGCCCAGCCCCTGGATTAAGTATTTTAAAATAGAAAACAAACCAAAACAAACAAAAAATCCCACAAAATAATGTAACATGAGGAATGATACAAAGAACTAAGGTGGATTAGATGAAGAGGGGCCATGCTTGCTGTCTTCATATTTCCATATTACTAACATAAAAATCTTTCGGAAACTCCCCAAAGGGAGTTTGGGAGATTTCTTAAGAATCTGGGAAAAAAGGAAATGCTGTGAGACTACAGCCTTGCAGTTTGGCAAATAAACTTTTAGGGAATGTAGCAGGTAGTGGTAATATTTTTATTATCTCATTCCCAGAGACAACCAAAAAAATAAGGGTGAGATCAGAGAGTCAGCACAGGACCTACAAGTGTTCCTGGACGGTGATGCAACTAGGATATCCCAGGCTCTCATAGTTCCTTATCCCCTAATCCACTGATACCTCCTCCCGTGTCCCAGCCCAATTCTCTTTCTTCACCATCCTATACCCTGCAGATGCCCCTAGTTTCCCTGCATGATGCAGTGGTTAAGTGCAAGGCTGTGGTGTTAGACTACCGAGGATCAAACTCCAACTCCACAAAATAATCACCTGTGTGACTTCTGGGTAAGTGAATTTAAGGACTCTTGTGCCTCAGTTTCCTCACCTGTTAAATACTAATAATAGTACATACCTCCTGGGGTTCTTCTCAGGATTAAAAGAGGTAGTATGGGGCCAGGTGCAGTGGCTCACGTCTGTAATCCTAGCACTCTGAGAGGCCGAGGTGGGAGGATTGCTTGAGCTCAGGAGTTTGAGACCAGCCTGAGCAAGAGCGAGACCCCATCTCTACTAAAAATAGAAAGAAATTAGCCAAGCAACTAAAAATAGAAAAAATTAGCCGGGCACGGTGGTGCGTGCCTGTAGTCCCAGCTACTCGGGAGGCTGAGGCAGGAGGATCGCTTGAGCCCAGGAGTCTGAGGTTGCTGTGAGCTAGGCTGACGCCACGGCACTCTAGCCTGGGCAACAGAGTGAGATTCTGTCTCAAAAAAAAAAAAAAAAAAGGAGGTAGTGTGTAAGGTAGTTAGAAAAATGCCTGACGTATAACAAGTGCTCTATAATGTTTAGCTATTATCATTAGCAGGCCACAATAGCAGTATTTTATAACGGTAAAGGAACCCAGGCTATGGTGTCAGACTACCTGGATTTGTATCCTAGATCCTCTAAATACTGTTGACATTGCACAAATAATTTAACATCCGATGGCCTCGAATCCTCATCTGTAAAATGGGAACAATAGTATTACCTACCTCCTAGCATTGCTGTGAGAACTGTATGAGACAACCCATTTAAAATGCTTAGCATTCTGCAGTCTTTCTCTGCCAGACTTCCTTGAAATCTAGTACATGCCTTATGCCAGGTATGCAGAGAAGGGAAGAGCTGAGTACTTTTATCTCTTGGCGTGATTATTGCTATTGCAGGAGCTGAACAATTTCATTGTCACTTTTCAGAACCTAGAGCAGCCAACTTATTCTCTTTTTATTTTATTTTATTTTATTTTTTTTGAGACAAAATTTCACTCTGTTGCCCGGGCTAGAGTGCCGTGGCGTCAGCCTAGCTCACAGTAACCTCAAACTCCTGAGCTGAAGCGATCCTCCTGCCTCAGCCTCCCGAGTACCTGGGACTACAGGCATGAGCCACCACGCCCGGCTACTTTTTTCAATATATTTTTAGCTGTCCAATTAATTTCTTTCTGTCTTTTGTAGAGACGGGGTCTCGCTCTTGCTCAGGATGGTTTTCAACTCCTGAGCTCAAACAATCCTCCCACCTCGGCCTCCCAGAGTGCTAGGATTATAGGCGTGAGCCACTGCACCCGGCCGCAACTTATTCTCTTAACAAAAGAGTTGTTTTCATGTTGGTCATTCAAAGTATTTAGTCCTTAATTGCATACATTTATGAGCATATTCGATTATCGTGTCTGTCCTCTAGCACAATGCCTGACACATAATGGGCAATCAGTGAACATCTCTTGAATAGACCAACTGGCCATATGATAGACGAACTGGAGCAACCGGCTCCCTCCAGGCCTTCGTTGAACTATCAGTTCCCTGCGAAAGGTGTTCTCAGGATCCCTGAGGTTGTACAAGAATGGAACGAGGAAGTGGAGAGCCTCTCCACTCGACCCTAGTCCGGGCTTCTCCTGGAGACAGAAAGACCAGAGAGTTTGGGTAGACCACTGCTCCCTTTACTATACGCTACTACGCAGCAGCGTCCGCCCAAAGTGATGAAGTAATGAAAAATTGTAAAGCTGAGGGGCGGGAGAAGTGGAGGGGAGAGGATAAGCCTTTAGGCAGAGCCCTCCCTTAAGCTCGCGCCCGCGGCTCCGAATCCAGTCCTCTCTGCCGCTGGACGGCGCTACGCACTGAGCCTTAGACTCTATGATCGCGCCCACCGACTTCCATGAGGAAGTGCGACTAGGCACCGCCTATATACTTCCGTTTCCGGCCCGGCCTCTTTCTTTCGTTGCCGATAGCGCGCACGCAAACATGGTAGGATCTTGGTTTGGGGGCCTGGTAACATCCAGCCTAATCTTCCCCACTTGTGTCAAAAGGTGCTGTCCCGGGATAGGTCTAGGCCCTTGCGCGGACTAGATGTATGAAAGCAACCCAATGTTGTTGGGCTCGACCCCGAAGTCAGGAGTCGAAGTGATGGGATCAGAGAGGGAGCGCTCTTCCCTCTTTGGGGCTTGACGGAGGACCGTCTCCTTGAAACACCTGGGGCTGGACCACCTTCTAGTCCGGGCTGCAAGAGCGCTGTGTGTTAGCGAGGAGTTAGAGTCAGGTCCGCGTGGAGTGCCTCAGCTTCGGCGGGGCTGGGTAGGGTGTTGTGCCATTGTGATAACACTGCGTGTTCTGAACGGTTTATGTACTAGGTGAATGTTCCTAAAACCCGCCGGACTTTCTGTAAGAAATGTGGCAAGCACCAGCCCCACAAAGTGACACAATACAAGAAGGGCAAGGATTCTCTGTATGCCCAGGGTAAGATGGCTTCTGCGTAATCTGGTTTTAATGTGGCATTTATGTAGTAGTGTAATATTCGATACCAGGTTTGGTGTTTTTTTTTTTTCTCCCTCCCTCAGCATGGGCGTTAATATTTGTGTTGGGAAGCCTAAGATAAAACTTGTAAAAAGAGTTTTCCGTGTGGTTCTTGTGATTTGCAATCTTCAGTATACTATAACAAATAACACTTTGTTTTCCCAGGAAAGCGGCGTTATGATAGGAAGCAGAGTGGTTATGGTGGGCAGACTAAGCCGATTTTCCGGAAAAAGGTTAGTGGCAATTACCACATGACATGTTTCCCACATAATTGTGGTAAGGACTGTGCATTTGTCATCTGTCGTCTCTAGTCCCTAGTCTCCATACCTCCCAATATAGTTATAAGGTGTCAGTGAGGTTGTTACAGTTGTCTGCAGTGACATCACTAGTATGCAGTGGAGCTGGGAGTGCAACTCAGGCCTGAGCCTAGTCTGCGATACTACACTATTTCAGTGTTTTACATTCACTTTTTTTTTTTTTTTGAGACAAGGTCTTGCTCTGTCTTCCTGGCTAGAGTGTAGTCACGTTATCATAGCTCACTGCAACCTCAAACTCCTGGGCTCAAGTGATCCTCCGACTTTGGCCTCCCAAAGTGCTAGGATTACAGCCTTAAGCCACTGTGCCCAGCCTGTTTTACATTTTTTATCCTTTTCTGAAGAGGCAAAAAATCCAGGAATGTTCCCTGCTTTCCTAAAAACTAAAGTGAGTGCACCAGTAAATCCTTTCATTTGCCCTGTCCTTATCTGTCGTCATAGCTGAATCCTCAGCTCTTGGTTGCAATAAGAATTGTGTTATTTAGCTTTTCACCACAGAAACCTGTGGTCTTCTGTCTCATGGAGTCTTAAAACTCTTTAGAACAGCCATTTAGCCTTCCAATGGCCTCCTGAATTCTATATTTGTTTTCAGGCTGAATGAGTTTCTGTTCAAAACTTAGGTGATTTGGCTACCACATTAGCACAGTGCCTGGAACATAACATTCCCTCCAACACAGCATTTTTCTTAGCACTTTGCTTCTCGTGCAGCCTGGTTCCAGGAAGTAAGGAATGACTTCATTGTTCATTTGACTGCAATAAATGGTTCAATCTCGGGGTGGTAAAGGAATGTGGGAGACCTTTTCACTTTCAAGTAACTTGTGTAGAAGAAAGGAATTTACTAGGATTTGGTCTTCTGAGAACCGCAAATTAGCAGCAGAACTCTCATTAAAGGGGTATTCTTATTAAACAGTTGAGTATTAGAGTGGGAAGTTTAGCTTGAGTTAAATAACTCAGTTGAATGCACATAAATTCTAGACATAATTGTAGGTAGTCTTAGGTTTAGTTGATTGTAGGCCTTAAGTAACAATCCTATTTAATGAATTACAAAAGTTATGTTTATTTCATAGTTGCATGGACTTAGTTTACTCATTTTTGATTGTGTGAAATACTTAACTATGCACAGCTGCTGTAAGGCCATAAGCTCAAGGTGGCATAAGTGCCCATTTGATAGGAAACTCTCTAGGATGTTTGCTCTCAATGGCATTTTGATTAGTAGAACTTTAGTGATTTATGAATGCTTTGATTTTTTTTTTCCAGGCTAAGACTACAAAGAAGATTGTGCTGAGGCTTGAGTGTGTTGAGCCAAACTGCAGATCTAAGAGAATGCTGGCTATTAAGAGATGCAAGCATTTTGAACTGGGAGGAGATAAGAAGAGAAAGGTATATAATTATGGGTGGAAGGTGCACTCTTTTATATAGCTTTATTATTTGGAGAGGTGAACATTTCTATTCTCAATGTGGCATAGAGCTTGGGCAGTCATCTCAATAACTAGATCGATAGCTGAAGGCATAAGGCTTTTTGGTGTTGATTTTGCTGTAAGTAGGAAAGGAAGATTTAGGAGACTTGATACAGCATGGTGATCTTTTTAGGAATAAATGATCTTGGTGGAACAATTCTTTGCAAAATAAAAAACTCAATATTTTTTTCTGTTTTATTACAGGGCCAAGTGATCCAGTTCTAAGCATCTTTTATTATGAAGACAATAAAATCTTGAGGTTATGTTAATTACTTCGATTGGTTGCCTTTGGTCTTTTGGGAGGGAATAAACTAGAGCCGTCAATAAAATCACCCGTCAATAAAGTCACCCATGCCCTTGCAGGGAAATTTATGGTTCATGATTGTTCTGGGTACTACTTGGATTGGATCTGGCAGGTTGAGCTCACAACAGATGTTGCAGTTAGCTGATTGGGTGCTTTAATCCCTTGGGGCTAAGTAGAGACTTAAATGTTTTAGGCTAATAGAAGTCAGGTACAGATCAATAGTGAATATAAGGTTTACTACTAAGAATTAAATCTCTCACATACCTTTTAGTACTCCAGTTACTTAAGTAGGGAATTTTGGCCCTGTTCTCTAGGCTTGGTGTGACACGTATGATATATATTGTCTCTGAACTTAATTCTTTACCCCCTTAAACATTTTGACATACCCCCTTCACATCTTAAACATTTTTATCACATTGAAATAACTGCAAGGAATATAATTTCTGGTGTCCTAAATTCCCCAGTAGAATCCTAACATAGTCTATCCATTTTTAAAAATGCCTAACAGGGCCAGGCGTGGTGGCTCATGCCTGTAATCCTAGCACTCTGGGAGGCTGAGGTAGTAGGATGGCTTGAGCCCAGGAGTTTGAGGTTGCTGTGAGCTAGACTGATGCCACAGCACTCTAGCCTGGTCCACAGAGCAAGACTGTCTCAAAAAGAAAAAAAAATGCCTGACAGTTAATTTGCAAATTATATATCCTTTTTCTCTTATACTTCAGTGTTCAGCTCTTTGCAGTTCTGCAGCAAAACTATGGTGAAACAATGATACACATTTTGATCACTGAAGTGCACCTCAACAAGGTGGAGCAGTTTTCCAAATTAGTTTATGCATCTGTGGATGAGTATATCTGGGTTTCATGATTTTACTCCAATTTTTATCAACTGCCAATATTCTTCCTCCAATTTTAGTGAAAATAATTGGTAATCACCTGACAGGCGAAAGAGTTACTCCAATGTGTACTTTTGTGTTTTGAGTGGGTCTTTTGGTACTGTTGTGCATTCAGGATGGGTGAGGTGCATGCCTCATTTCTACTCATGTGAGAGAAAGGTGATTGTAAAAGGGAGGAAGTAAAGGAGCAGGCTTAACTACAGGTTCTCAGGCAAACCAGTTGTAGGAAAAGTAGGGTAATTAGACTGTCTGGAAATTACCTTCAAATTATCCATACCCACATACCTCAGTTTGAAAGACCACTGTTCTGAACACTGGTACACATACTTGTCTTCTGTCTTTGATCACAGTGCATCGAGTTACTCTTTGGTGACAAGTCTTTGATCGTAGAGTATCTAGTTATTCTTGGTGACAAGTAAACTGCTTTTGTTGGATCTAGATTACAACCTGGGGATATGAGTTTGTCAGGCTATTTTTTTGTCCTTCATTCAAGGAGGCAGGTTTCTTTTCATTTTCCTTTTGCCCTAAGATTGTAAGCAGCACCTTCAAAATACCTCAGTAGGCAGCAGTGTAGTCAAGAGTTTGGGTTTAAATCCTGGGTCTGCAGTTTACAGTGCATAAACACCTCCAGCAATTTTGTGAGGATTAAAATTAATCAAAATACCTTAAACATCTAGAACAGTGCCTGGCACATTAGTATCCAATAAATTGTAGCTATTATTTCTTAGTTACCTCTGGAAAATTTTATTCAAGGAAATAGAGCTTTTTAAGTGGGAATGGAAGAAAAGGTGAACAGAAGTGGGGTAGTAACTGGCAATAAAATACACATTTTAAATTAAGGATTTTGATGTGTGGCTTCTCTTTTCTACCCGAAGCAAAACAGTGCCTGTGGGATTTATTCGAATTTTTAACTCTGAAGTCCATTCATAGAACCCAAGCTCCC
The DNA here is from genome assembly GCA_963575035.1 of Avahi laniger. Classification (NCBI taxonomy): domain Eukaryota; kingdom Metazoa; phylum Chordata; class Mammalia; order Primates; family Indriidae; genus Avahi; species Avahi laniger. The sequence goes on along the minus strand of CAUYSK010041144.1, from coordinate 45,106 downwards.
TTTTCACAGGAAGGAGCTGTGTAATGTGGCAGGCGGGATTACAGGCCACTCCTCGACCCAGGGAAACAATTGAGATGGTATAAGAGCGAGGTCCACCAATCTCCTGACGGTTTATTACAGCTATGGCCCAGGCTAAGTCTGCGAGAGGTCGTTCCCACACTTCGAAGTTGCTAGCCTGAAAAGCCGAGAAAATAGGTGTGATTGCTTAATAACTGGCAATGAGCTGCCTTGTTAGTTTGGCATTCAGTTTTACTGTCAGAACTATGCAGCACTTGTAGGAAAAATTAAAATTATCCTGTAGCATATTTTAGAAATAAAGTAATGGTTCTAGCAAAAAGTCTGATTACTGATTGTAGTAGGAAGATCAAGGGAAAAAATATTCACAAAAGATCAGTTCATGTCCCCATATATAACAGATTTAGGCCCAAGAAAAACGTATTGGGTATAAAGCCATCGTAAAATGCATACCTGAAATAAATATTTGGCTGAATTGCAAACTAGAGAGGGCAGGAGAACATGTTTCTGGCCGGTTCCTGTTTTCTCCCATAGAGCATTATTTACTATACCTTTCTAAGCTGGTACCCCTGCTTGCCCAAGGGGTCCTGGTTGATGGCAATTACATCCTTATACTGAAGCAGAGCTTTGGCTTGAGGGCTGATGTTTCGGAGGTCATTAGACATGAGTAAAGGAGCTGCCATAATAGCCCAGAGGGCCATCTGAGTTACTTGCTGATCCCAGCTGAGGCCAAAGTTGCCAATTACTAACTAGGACAAAGAATAAAATAAAGAGAAGATGAAACATTCTTAAGTTACCTAGGTGACTCACTGAAGCCACTTTGCAAAGCACCATGCTCTAAGTATTCTCACATAAAGCCTCCTCCCAGGAACTTTACCTCTACTTACCTTGAATGTCAAATAGGAAACAGGCCTACTGTGGGGTTTTGAACAAGGAGGGCTCAAGTTTTTACCATATCTGGGTCATTCCAACCCCCTGGTCCAGCAACATGAACAATTCTCTCTTGGTGAGAAGATGTCCAGTCCAAAATACTCTTCACACTTTGCCAGGAATCAGAAATGTCAGCAAAACTTCTCCAGTGATTACAGTACTGTCGGATTTCTTCATAATTGGGCTGTGAAAACAGGAATAGGACTGTTCTGTTTACTTTCTACTAACATCCTTGTGAGATGAAAACAGTCAAGTTTAAGAGAGGCACTTGCAGTCTTTAGTTTACAGATTGAACGTCTCCAGGTCTAAATCCTTACAATGGAATTTTGTTAGAAGTTCACAAATAGGCCATATAACTTAAAGTCTTTACTTAAAGTGACCTTAATACTATTTATGCTGGAAATTTACCAAATAGTAACTAGGTGTTGGGATTATGGAGAATTTTTATGTTCTTTACATGTCACTGTACTTTCAAACTTTTCTAAAATTAAGTTATTTATAATCAGAAATAACTAAAATGATCTTCATGAGTAAAATTAAAAGCTGCAAAATTACATAGGACTCCATCAAGCATATAAGAAAACCTGAATCCTAGGCATGTAATCTGTTAATGAGAATGAATAAAAGTTTGTAGATAGGCAGGTGGGATATCCGAGGTTTAAGGTGTTGAGGTGAGACTATTGTGCAGAGATTATGAAGAAATAATAGGGATTCAGTCCATAAATAACTTCAACACTTACCACATGCTAGAGATAGAGCCATAAAGTCAGACAAGGTGTCTGCCCTCATGGAGCTTACACTCTAGTGGAAAGACAGGCAATAAACAAGTCAACAAATACTTCTATATAGTGCTAAGCTGTTAGAAGGAAATAAAACAGGTTAATGTGATAATAAACAGCTATTTTAAAGTAGTTAAAGAAAACCTGTTGAATATGTGGCATTTGGTCTGAGACTTCAGTGTTAAGGAGCTGGCCCTTTGAAAATCTTGGGAGAAGAACTGTTACAGGCAGAAAACTAAAAGCAAGTGTAAAGGCTCTGGGGCAGCAATTGGCTTGTGGTGTTCAAGGACAGAAAGAAAACCAGTGTAGCAAGGCAAAGCCTTTGGAGTTTGGAGAGGCAGGCAAGTGATAAGATGCCATTTAAATTTTAACAAGATAACTGTGGTGCTGCTTGGAAAATGGATGGGGGTGGGGAGAGAGTGGAAGCACAGAGATCAGGCTGTCAGAGCAGTCTGGGTGAGAGATGACAGTAGCTTGGAAGGCCAGAGTAGATGCAGTGGAGATGGAAAAAGAAGTGGGCTGACTCAGGATATATTTTGGAGACAGTATTGGAAGCATTGTTGATGGATAAGAGGTGAATAATGAGATAAAGGGAAGAATCAAAGATGACTTCCCAGGTGATGGTAGCTTGGACTATAATTCCCACAGTGGGGACGGTGAGAAGTAGTTGGATCCTGGGAGAGAGAGTAGGATAATTACTCTTAAGTAAAGTTGGACTTTGAAGGAGTCCTTTGTGTCCTTTGTTCTCAAGTTCTGAAATTCTATCAGCAAGGTTCTATTGGGTTCTGGGCTCACTATCTCACCTTTTTAAGGGGCGACATATAAAGGGGCCACTCACAGGAGTACACAATGCTTCTGCCAGTCTTGTTCAGGGCCAAGGACATGTACTTATAACCTGTATGAGAAAACAATGGGTAAAATAAGAGAAAGAAGGGAATTTCCAGCTGGGGCTATATATTTCAAAAAGAAGCTGCCTGGAAGGTCCATGTTTATATTCTAAACTAGCAGCAGGGACAGGTGGTTGCTCTGTGCTTAAATTGCATAAAGCATCTCCCAGACTGCTGGCATTGTTCTGGGGAGGTAGTGCAGAGATGGTGTGTATATCAAGGAAAGGCATCAATGAAAATGATGCTTTTCTTTGGGAGAGGAAGGGGGAGAGGGGATGCTTCTTTCTCTGGGAGAAGGAGAGGGAGACTCTTGGACTCTCTAGATTCATTCCAAAATGATGTTATAACACTCAGGTTTCTCTGCAGAGCGAAAAAATCTTTTGCCTTTTACCAAAATGATGTTATAGAGAGTTATAATTACTAAGTGTAATTAATTCTTAGAGCCCTCCTGAATTAGAAGTGCATAATATTAGCCATGGTTAAGCATGCAGATTTTACATGAATGAATGAATGACCTCAAAGAGAAGAGGTGGGAGCTCTGGCACATTGAGAATAATTATTTCCAATATTGTGATTGGGTATTTAAAATCTGAAGATTAGTTCTTTGGATGCTCAGCTACCTAGGCTTCAAAGTTCTTCCCTTTGCTTGTGGCTAAATCTCTTGAATGAAACATACCATCTGTCAAATGCTGTATACTGTCACAGTGACAACCATCAAATTTTAGCAGATCTACTCCCCAGTCAGCAAATGTCTGGGCATCAATGTCATAGTATCCAAAACTCCCAGGAAAGCCTGCACAGGTTTTATTTCCAACATCTGCATAAATCCCTAGCTTCAGTCCTTTGCTATGGACCTGAAATGAGAGAAAAAAAGAGTCATTGCAATAGAAGGGAAATCATGAGGTAGCAGAGAGAACCATTCCAGGTCAGAGGCAGAGAGACAAGTGCACTTCACCAGGTATTGGGGGCTTTTTCTTTCCCACAAACCCCCAAAATTATCCAGATGAGTTTTTGGGAGACAACGGACAGACCCCCTAATTCTGCTGAGCTAGTTCAAACTATACATGTGTGCTACAACACAGAACTGAGGAGAAAGCTATCAGCCACACTAACTTTCCTGAGGGGATACTAAAAGTCACCTTTCCAGGGCAATGATAGATTTATCTTAACAAAGACTCTCCTTGACCAAACTTTAGACTTCTCTGAGCCTTCTTCTCCACTAGGCCTTGACCTTGGCTTTCCATGTCTGTCCTAGCAAGCCCTCTTAGCAAGAATCCTGCTAAGTCAATCCCTCCCACCCTTGACATCTGATCGAGATCCCTCATGCCCCACCCTTGGTGTCTAAGTCCATGGCCTGCCTTTAGCAAGAATCTCCCTACCTTGATGTCTCTTTTCATAATTTAACATCCATTGATCCTCCTCAATCTGCTCATTGGCTATAAATCCCCACTTGTCTTCGTTGTATTCAGATTTGAGCTTGGCTCTTTCCCCTAGGGCAATACTACTGAATAAAATCTGTCTTCATTGCCTGTAACTAGTGTTGGGCTCTATGTCTCTTTAATGATCTCCAGAATATTTTCCCTCTCTATTCTAAAGTTCTAGTTTATAGTACAATTGCAATAGCTGCCCAAAGCTTACATAGAAATACATGCACACATATGTCAAGAACCAAGTTCCTTTTTCCTCCTAGAGAATTCTCGGGTTTTAGCAAAAGGAGAACTTCTCCAAGATGGGCCTCAGGAGCTATTGCAAAACACATATCTTCTGATGGAATGCAAATTCTACCTGATAAGCCTTATAATTCAATGTTCAGGTAACAGCAGCTATTCTACTTTCTAGATGCCATGAGGGCTGTTTCTGAACAATCTTCTGTATAGCAGTGCTTGCAGTCTTCTGAATGAAAAAGAAAATTATCCATAAACTCACATAATTAGCTAAGTGGCGGATCCCACCAGGAAAGCGCTGAGGGTCTGCCTGAAGTCTGCCTTCTGAATCTCTTTGGGGAGCCATCCAACAGTCGTCGATGCAGAGATACTCATAACCTGCATCCTTCCAGCCATCTGAGACCATGAGTTCTGCCATCTGCATGAAGAGCTGCTCACTGAAAGAGAAATTCTAATAATCACCACAATTCATTAAATGAACACTTAGGTATCTACTATTTGTTAGGCACTTTGACATTTCACAATTTTTTTTCCAAGCCAGTAATAGCATGGTAGTAATCACAACCAATACAAGGTAAAATGAATTGTTCTTCTAAATTTTCTTTTCTCTCCCATACTCCCTTAATACTTCTGCCCTAAAAACCCCAAACAGTTAAAATAGGAATGAGAAATATAGATGAAATTGAAAATATTAGAACTAAGAAGAAAGTTCAGTAGAGTAAGAATGTACAAAGTTAACATAATCAGGCTGGGCATGGTGGCTCACGCCTGTAATCCTAGCACTTTGGGAGGCCGAGACAGGAGGATCGTTTGAGCTCAGGAGTTCGAGACCAGTCTGAGAAAGAGTGAGACCCCATATCTACTAAAAATAGAAAGAAATTGGCTGGACAACTAAAAATATATAGAAAAATATTAGCCGGGAGTGGTGGTGCACACCTGTAGCCCCAGCTACTCGGGAGGCTGAGGCAAGGAGGATCGCTTGAGCCCAGGAGTTTGAGGTTGCCGTGAGCTAGGCTGATGCCACAGCACTCTAGCCCGGGCAATACAGTGAGACTCTGTCTCAAAAAAAAAAAAAAAATTAACATAATCAACAGCTTCTTTAGATACCAACAATAACCTATTTGGAGAAAAAGATCTCATTCACAAGAGCAACCGAAAAACCTAAAATACCTAGAGAAAAATTTTAGATATGTGCAGGGCCTATATGTTAAAACTATGATGCTCCTAAATGATTTGAATAAATGGATAAACATTATTTTGCTCTTGGATAATAATACTCAAGATTAAAAATAAGCTAATTCTCCCTACAATCCTTTATACATTTAATAAAACACTTAACATATCCCAAAAGGGCTTTTTAGGGAACTTGGCAAAATGATTCAAAAAGCTCACCTAAAAGATTAAACATATGTACATTCCATAAAAGACAAAGGAAGCTAGTGTAGTACTATCAGCATCAGAGTGCATAGATTAATGGAATTAAAGAGAAAGTTCGGAAAGAGATCCTTCTACCTACCTGATACTGTGGGACTTGGTATACATTAAATGTGGCATTCCTTATAAGAGAATAAAGTTTAGATGGACTAAAGATTTAAATATTTTTAAAATCCATAAAAATACTAGTAGAGCTGGGTGTGGTGGCTCATGCCTATAATCCTAGCACTTTGGGAGGCCAAGGTGGGAGGATCGCTTGAGCCCAGGAGTCTGAGGTTGCAGTGAGCTATGATGATGCCACTGTACTCTAGCCCAGGAAACAAAGCGAGACCCTGTCTAAAAAAAAAAATATTAGTAGAAGATGTAGGTGACTATATTATCTTTATGTAGGAAAGGACTTTCTCAGCTTGACCCCAAAGCCAGAAATCATAAAGGAAAGAATGATGTGTTTGATTACATAAATAGCAAATCCAGCACATATCAAAAACCACCGTATTACAATGTATGATAGACCAAAAGAAGAAAAGATGTTCAACCTTGTTAGTAATCAAAGAAATGCAAAGAACACCTACCAGATTGGCAAAGTTTTAAAAGAATGACAAAAATGCAATGTTGGCCAGGGTATGGCCTGGGAATACACTGTTGCTGGGAATGCACATTTGTAAACCTTTGGCGAGGTCAGTTTGACGCTTATCAAAATCAGCATACCTTTGGACCCAGTAATTAGTCTTCTAAGAAAAGAATCAGATAAGAAACAGGTGATGGACAAAAGTTGAAGAGCCTGGATAGCTATTTCTGTGCGGAACACTCTTACATTCAGAAAGGGTAATTAATTTGCCCAATGTCACACAGCTAAGAATGATGTAGAAATCTGAACCCAGGCAGGGTGCCAGAGTCTTTGCCATTAATCATGTATGACATAAACATGATTCCATTTTTTATGGAAAATAATGAAAAAAATCTTTGTTTTCATTTACATAGAAAACAATTGCAAAATTGTATGTTAACATTTTAACTGATTATTTCTGGGTGATGGAATGGGGGGATCTTTATTTTCATTATACTCTTATTTACTATTTATGTTTTTGGCAATGGCCATGCATTAGTTTTATAATTAGATACAAAAATAAGACAACCACCACTTAAGAAATAAAAGAAGGAAAAGACAAAAAGAAATCCGTGATAGGCACAATTGCCACCCACTGTACCCCAGGGTCACAATAGACTTAGTCTGAAACTTAGAGGGCTGCCGATTTCTTCTGTGATGTCTGACCAACATCCTGAGTTTATCTGTAAAGACAATTCATAGGAATAACTTATGGACACAGAGATGTACTGAGAGTGCTGCCTTTAGAGGGGCTTCTGGACCATGGGTGACCTTATTATGTTAACAATATCTATCAGTGATTTTTAACCTTTTTAAAATCACAGAGCCTCCTTTGAGAATCTGAACAAAGGTAAATATCCTCTCTCCAGAAAAATACACGTACTCATATTTGCAGATTTATACTCATTTTCTTATGGATTCCGGGTTAACAACAATTGTTCTATACGCTCAGTTGAGTGGTCAGGCACTGTGCTATGTACTTTCTAAATGGCTTAGTTCATAGACAGTTCATCTGTTTTACAGAAGACCTATTTTACAGATCTTTCTGAGTTGGCTCCCTGAGGTAAAAAAAGTTATCCCAATTTAGAAGTTAATGATGGTGAGGATCAGATAGATTCAATACCTGTCTAATCCAGCCTCAACCCTCCCCAAAAAGTGTAATTGTGGAAACTTCTTCCATGTCAACCTTCCAGCCTGACGCCCCATTCAAGGGCGAGGGCGTGAGGGAGATCTCAGAAACTCCATGGTCTCTCTAACTTCCTCAAGTTACCTTCCAAGGAACCCGTGACCCAAGGAAAAGACATAGCACAAGTCTTAGTCCCCTCCTACCCACCCCAGCTGGGCTCAAGGGTAGCGCCCGCCAGAGGCAGAGCAGAAGTTCACCAAGAAGGGTCGGAATGGAACCGGACAGGGAAAGAGAGAGAAGCAGGGGCCGCTGGCCGGACTCCCACCCCAGGAAGGGTCATACGGAGAAAGTTTAGGGCCAGTCCCAAGCTGGGACAGTTTGCTGGGGACAAAAAAGCAGCAGCAGTAGGGGAGCTCTTCCTTGGGTTCAAATGTTTCCGCAGAAACACCAAACACACGGAAAATCAAAGGGAAGGGGGCACCCAGTATCTGATACCTGATACAGGAATCCGGCTCTTCCTGGCAGTCAAGGTTGCACATGAAGCGCTCCCAGTGCAGCCAGCCCATGGTAGGCGTCATAGCCAAGCCATTGTCCAGTGCTCGGGCCCTAGGGATACCCCAGGGAATCAATGCCAAGAAGCAAAGCGCAAGCGCACAGCCCAGCTGACGCTCTGTACTCCTCAGCTGCATCGTCACTGTGATCATACAGTAAGGATTTCCGCGGGTAACCTGGGCTTTTAAGTTTAACCTCAGGGGCGGACCAATCACCGATGAGCTATTAAATAATGACGTCATTGTTTCTCAGGCAACTGGGACGGTTATCCCCAGAGGCAAACCAATGATCAGTCACATAAGACGTACCGCAAACCAATCACATTCTTCCTTTTTTTTTTGATATCGGCCCGCCTTATTTCCATACCAGAAGGAAGTGCGGCACCTTAGTGATCCGGAGTTTAAGCCGAGAGTCACTCACGTGACCTAGATCTCACATGACGTAGGCGCTCACGTGATCACTCGCTTACGTGAGCAGAAGTAGTTCTGGTCGTCGTCTACCGTCTCGCTATAGCCGTTTGAGGGAAGAAGGAGGAAAATTACCTGGTATCGTTAGAGGTTGGTGTGTGGGTGGGAACTGGGCACCCGGGGGTGGTGATGATGAAGACCAAAGCGGGGTCCGGGGGCCGCCTCCGCCTTTTTCGTTCTCTGCTTTCCCCTCCCCCCGCTCTCTCTCCCTCCTCCCCCCATCTCAGTGCCGGGAAGCCGCCTTTGCTGCGCCTGGTGGGGAAATGGTGGACGTTCGTGACTGTGTGTGTGTTTTTGCGTATCTCTCTGTCTGGGCCGATCTCGGGGGACCCCTAAGAGTGACCGTAAGGTGAAAAACGTTTGAAAACCACGGCCCTGAGTTAGGAAAAACAGATATTGAGACCAGTGGGTTTAAGTGCTGGTCCATCCATTCAGGCACTCAGTCTCCACTGCTTGATCGTCTGTAGGGGCAGGCCCCAAGTGAATTATGTCTGTAGAGTCACATCTAAGCAAATGCTGTGTGCGTGACAGAGACGCCCAATAAATAATTTCACTGAAGTGAGTATTTAGATAACGTTTATTTTTCTGTTTATAACAATCTACATGTTCAATTTCGAACATTTAAAAAATAAAAGTATACTATAAATTTTTAAAATACACGTAATTCACCACCCAGAGATAAATATTCAACCTTATGTCGTTACAATTGTAAAAAAGTATTTGTATAACACACATATAAATACACAAATTCTTAACTCACAAATAGAGTTCTGGTTCCTACTTCAGGCATCAGAGTCCTGGTGGCCTTCCCAGGAGATGCAGTAAGGAAGCAGAACCTCCCTGCCACTACAGAGGGACTGGTAAGGCACAGAGTGCTGCAGGAACATTAAATGGGATGGGTCATCCTAGGGGTAAGGCAGGCGAAAAAACAGTCCGTAAATCTCACTGAGACCTTAGGATGGTTTATAGGAAGACTGTTATCACTGCAGATGCAGTGTGTCAGGCACATAATAGGCAATTAGTAAACGTTTGTTAAATTGAATCCTCATTGTAGTTTGATGGCAGTTATTACACTTTGTACTTGCTTTCCAAGAGGCCCAATGTTCCAGACCATGTCAGATAAACTATCCACATACAAAATTAGAAAATTTTGTAAAATTTGCTATACCAAATCTCAGAAAAACAAGCATATTTTTAATTTGTTTTATGTTGCTTTTTCTTGCTGAAGTCAACGTAATTATTCTTTCTGTAGAAAATTAATTAAGACTTCACAAAAAATTGGAAAAATGAAATGGAAAAAGCCATAAACTCACTATTCAGAATAACCACTATTAAATTTTCTAACATTGTTTTTTTTTTAGTTTCTCCACTTTTGAAGGATAACTTTTTTTATTCCAATACAGTGAGTTTGAAGAATTAAAACTGTATAGGGTAAAAAGTGAAAATCCCACTTGACTCCCCCTACTCTCCAGTTCTTCTTTTCTTACAAACAAGTTTGTTTCCAGATCTTTTATGTATTTACATACATATGTGCGTGCATGCTTATATTTTAATGTAAGTGGGATCATACTATGTATATTCTTTCATTTAATATATTTTGGAGATCTTTCTAGATCTTCATAGCATTCCATTTTAAGGATATAGTATAATTCATTCAGCCATCCCTCTGTTGATAACTGTTTAGGTTTCTAACTTTCTCTCATTACTGACAGTGCTGCAAGGAACATTTTAAAGTATTTCTGTTGACTAGATACCTGGAAGAAATTCTAGCAGTGTCAAAGGGTATATGAACATATATTTTTTACGTAGCTGAGATTATAAAGTAGCTGTGATCTTGGGTTGCCTAAGATACCATAAGTAATTTCTCACATTATTAAATATTTTTACAACTTTAAAAATTTAATATGTAACATTCCATTTTTGAAAAATATTTTTCAAAGAATATATACCGCCATAAATCTTTGTCTGAATTTTAGATATCTCCTTAGGGCACATAACCTGAAGTGAATTTACTGTTAAAAGGTGCTATACATATCACCAAATTGCGTGCCATCAATTTTCACTCCTCTAGTAGTATATTAGTTTGTGAACCCTGAACAGCACTGACTTACTGTTTAATTTCCACCATCTTGACGGGTGAAAAATGGTGTAAGTTCTGGTTTTAACTTGCATTTCCAATGATTGATGAGGTTTGAACATTTCCCAGACTCATCTCCTGTATCCTCCTAAACCTGTATTCCCACATGCTTAAACTGTTACCAAGTCTTGCAGATTCCTATTTTTGATATGTGTAGATCATATATTCCCCGTTTTGCTGCTGTTTTCTTAGGTGAATCCTTTAACATACCTCTAAGAGACGGGTTCTGACTAATCTCCCTAGTTTCACCTCGGCCTCCTTCTGTTCGAGTGCCACACGGTTGCCAGGGTGATCTGTCTGAAAGGGTTCTGATGAAGTCACTCCTCTCATTCTAGGCCTTTAGGATCTGCTCTCTACTTTGCCAGCCTTATCTCTTGCTTTGTCCCCTCCTATTTATGTTCCATCATAATTTTAAAAATTTGTTTATGTATCCCTGTATGGGTTAGTCTGTTTCATTTAACCATTCTGCCTCCAACAGACAGAATTGACCAACTTCTTGATACTACGATTACATCCTGCACAGAGTTCCTTTATAACAGGTATAATGTATATTTGCACTTACATCTTTTAGTAAAGATATACAGTGACCCTGTAGGACCATAAGCCCTTTGTGAGCTTATTGATTTTTGTATGCCAGAGCTGAATACTGGACCTGGCAACTAAAAAATGTTTGTAAAATGAATGCATGAATTCCGAATAATGTCTTTTTTATTTATCTTTTAGGCCTAAATAGTTCCCTGATTTTATTGATTTGCATGAGTTCTTTATATAATCATATTAATGTGTTTTATTTTATCTTTTAATTGTTTAATCTTTTGATCTAATGAAGTTTTTACTTTTATAGAATCAGGTATAGCCATCTTTTATTTGTTGACATCATCCACTGATTTTCTTACCGTTGTTTATTTATTTATATATTTTTTTGGAGGCAGAGTCTTGCTCTGTTGCCCTCAGATAGAGTGACGTGGGGTGATCATAGTTCACTGCAATCTCAAACTCCTGGGCTTAAGCGATTCTCCCACCTCAGTGCTTCAAACTATACAGGTTCATGCTACCATGCCCAGCTAATTTTTTCTGTCTTTAGTAGAGATGGGTTCTGGCTCTTGCTCAGGCTGGTCTTGAACTTCTGACCTCAAGCAATCTTCCTGCCTCAGTCTCCCAGAGTGCTAGGATTATAGGCATGAGCCACCATGTCTGGCCTTGTTGATTTTTTAAGCCTTTTTATTTTCCCAATATGATGTTAATACACGGTCAATGCAGAAAACTTAGAACATACAGAGAGGTCCAAAGAAGAAAAATTCCCTAAAATAAAAAGCTCCCATAATTTTACTATCCAGAAATAACCACCATTAATGGTACTCGACACATAATAGGCATTGAATAAATAGTTGTTGAATAAATGAATGAGTTAAAAATTTGGTACAGTATTTATACAGATGTCTTACAAAAAAAAGTTATTGGCATAATTGAGTTTTGTATTAATAGGTTGCTTTTTTACTATATTGTGAATGTTTTTCCATGACAATAGTCCTCTAATTTCTTTTTTTCAGCCACACCGTAATCTCATTGAGCCAAGCTTGCCATCCAGAGCCCAACAGTCACCATGATGCTGAGCACAGAAGGCAGGGAGGGGTTCGTGGTGAAGGTCAGGGGCCTGCCCTGGTCCTGCTCAGCTGATGAAGTGATGCGCTTCTTCTCTGATTGCAAAATCCAAAATGGCACGTCAGGTATTCGTTTCATCTACACCAGAGAAGGCAGACCGAGTGGTGAAGCATTTGTTGAACTTGAATCCGAAGATGAAGTGAAATTGGCTTTGAAGAAGGACAGAGAAACCATGGGACACAGATACGTTGAAGTATTCAAGTCCAACAGTGTTGAAATGGATTGGGTGTTGAAGCATACAGGTCCGAATAGTCCTGATACTGCCAATGATGGTTTCGTCCGGCTTAGAGGACTCCCATTTGGCTGTAGCAAGGAAGAAATTGTTCAGTTCTTTTCAGGGTTGGAAATTGTGCCAAATGGGATGACACTGCCAGTGGACTTTCAGGGGCGGAGCACAGGGGAGGCTTTTGTGCAGTTTGCTTCACAGGAGATAGCTGAGAAGGCCTTAAAGAAACACAAGGAAAGAATAGGGCACAGGTACATTGAAATCTTCAAGAGTAGCCGAGCTGAAGTCCGAACCCACTATGATCCCCCTCGAAAGCTCATGGCTATGCAGCGGCCAGGTCCCTATGATAGGCCAGGGGCTGGCAGAGGGTATAATAGCATTGGTAGAGGAGCTGGGTTTGAAAGGATGAGGCGAGGTGCCTATGGTGGAGGGTATGGAGGCTATGACGACTATGGTGGCTATAATGATGGATATGGCTTTGGGTCTGATAGATTTGGAAGAGACCTCAATTACTGTTTTTCAGGAATGTCTGATCATAGATATGGAGATGGTGGGTCCAGTTTCCAGAGCACCACAGGGCACTGTGTACACATGAGGGGGTTACCTTACAGAGCCACTGAGAATGATATTTATAATTTCTTCTCACCTCTTAACCCCATGAGAGTACACATTGAAATTGGACCCGATGGCAGAGTTACTGGTGAGGCAGATGTTGAATTTGCTACTCATGAAGATGCCGTGGCAGCTATGGCAAAAGACAAAGCTAATATGCAACACAGATATGTGGAGCTCTTCTTAAATTCTACTGCAGGAACAAGTGGGGGCGCTTATGATCACAGCTATGTAGAACTCTTTTTGAATTCTACAGCAGGGGCAAGTGGTGGTGCTTATGGTAGCCAAATGATGGGAGGGATGGGCTTATCCAACCAGTCTAGCTATGGGGGTCCTGCTAGCCAGCAGCTGAGTGGTGGTTATGGAGGTGGTTATGGAGGTCAGAGCAGTATGAGTGGGTATGACCAAGTTCTGCAGGAAAACTCCAGTGACTATCAGTCAAACCTTGCTTAGGTAGAGAAGGAGCACTGAACAGCTACTACATAAATAAAAGCTGTGCATTTATGGGAGTTGAATAGAATGGGAGGGATGTCTAGTATATCCAGTATGATTGGTATAAATGGGAAATATAGTTGATTCTGATCACTCTTGGTCAACTTTCTTTCTTTCTTTCTTTTTTCTTCTTTTTTAAAAAAGCAAAAATTAAGTTTAACAGTTTTGCATTACAGGCTTGTGATTCATGCTTACTGTAAAGTGGAAGTCAAGATTGTTTTAAAACTTCAAGCTCAGTAATTTTGAACACTGAAACATTCATCTAGGACATAATAACAAAATTCAGTATTGACCATAACTGTTAAAACAATTTTCAGCTTTCCTCAACTTAGTTATGTTGTAGGAGTGTACCTAAGCAGTAAGCGTATTTAGGTTAAAGCAGTTTCACTTATGTTAAATGTTGCTCTTATACCACAATACATTGAAAACTTCGGATGCATGTTGAGAAACATGCTTTTCTGTAAAACTAAAATATAGGAGCTGTGTCTACGATTCAAAGTGAAAACATTTGGCATGTTTGTTAATTCTAGCTTTTTGGTTTAATATCCTGTAAGGCACGTGAGTGTACACTTTTACTTTTTTTTTTTTTAAAAAGATCTGGGACAATTTTGAGATGTAATACCAATACTTTAGGAGTTTGGTCATGTCATTTGTATGCAATTCTGAGGCTTTGATTTAAATCTTTCCTTGTATTGTGATTTCCATTTAGCTGTATTGTACTAAGTGAAACTTGTTAAATAAATCTTCCTTTTAAAAACTGGAAAGATAATCTTGTATGGTTTTTATTACTACATTCTATCATATGGGCACACTGTAATTGACTTTATAATCCCCTGCTATTGAAATTTTTAATTTTTAAATTATAAAATATATTAGCATCTTTATATATATACATTGTCATATATACCATTAATTATTTCTAAGATAGATCCTTAAATACACATTTTTAAGGCTTTTGATTTGCCTTACCAGAAAGTTTACGGTACTTTGTCTTTCCATCGGGAGTGCATGTTATTTTTCCCCCATACCTTCCTTAATAATGCATGTTATTTTTTTTTGATATTTGCCAATTAGTTGAGAAATTATGTCCCACTGCTGTTTCAATTTGTATTTGTTTGATTAATATTAAGGTTGAACATTTTCCTCTTGTTTTTAAACTTACTACTATGTTCACAGGACTATTGAGCTACTTCTGGAGACTCTACTTTGCGAAGACAGTATTCTCCAAAATCCAAAGAAGTAAAAACAAATAAATAATCTTTTTTATTTAACCACAAACTAGAAGATCTAACGTACTTTTGTATGTTAAAAAGGGAATAGGTGTTTGAGCTCAGGAGTTCAAGACCAGCCTGAGCAAGAGCGAGACCCCGTCTCTACTAAAAATAGAAAGAAATAATTTGGATAACTAAAAATATACAGAAAAAATTAGCCGGGCATGGTGGCGCATGCCTGTAGTCCCAGCTACTCTGGAGGCTGAGGCAAAAGGATCGCTTGAGCCCAGGAGTTTGAGGTTGCTGTGAGCTAGGCTGACGCCACGGCACTCACTCTAGCCTGGGTAACAGAGTGAGACTCTGTCTCAAAAAAAAAAGGGGGGGGGAGTAGACTTACAATTATTATGTGTCAAAAACAAAATACGACTTACTAAAAAAGTAGGCTTATAGAAATAATTGTCTTTTCCATGGATTCATTAATAGAGCCTCTAAATACCCTTTCAGGTTTTTCAAGGCATCTGAAGCTTGTTTAAACCAGTGGTTCTGAAACTTGAGTGTGCTTCAGAATCACTGCAGGGCTTAAGACATTGATTGCTGGGCCCCATCCCTGGAATTTCTGATTACGTAGTTCTGGGATGGTGTCCAAGAATGTGCTAATGCTGCTTGGTCTGAAGACCATGTTTAGACCCATCACAGTTCTCCAGTCGCTAAAGGTCTATTTAACCCTAAAATGGCAACTTCAAGGAGCAGCTTCCTTTATGATCCCTGATTGCCTCCCCTTTGTTCCTGTAACAAGTAGTTTAAATTTTCTTCTTCTTTTTTTTTTTTTTTGTTCTTTCTTTCTTTATTTTGTGATAGGGTCTCACTCTGTTGCCTGGGCTGGAGTGCAGTGGCATCATTATAGCTCACTGCAACCTCAAACTCCTGGCCTCAAGGAATCCTCCCACTTCAGCCTCCCAGAGTACTAGGATTACAGGTGTGAGCCACCTAAATTTTCTATCAAAGTACAAACCAGATATGATTATTTACAATACCTTACACCTCCCATGGGGTTCTGAGTGCCTGTGGCATCTCCATGTGTGGGGGTGGTACCTTTTATTTCTGTCTAGATCACGGTGGTGAAGATCTCAAGGATTTTCAGTCCTGGACGCCCTCGGGTTAGTACCAGCTGTACCTGAACCACAGATCTCTTTGTAGATCTGACCACCTGGAACTGGATTGTTATATTTGGGCTATTTAGGGCTTCGGGCCCACAGTACTGTCCTGACATAGGAGGCAAATACCAAGTTGGTATTAGCTGACTCCATTTCACTCAGGGACAGTCTTCGTTGAGCACCATTTCTAGAAAATTATTGAAACCAAAGATGCAGTGAGAGGTGTTTTGAGATTTTTTGATGACTTCTAATTGCTATCGCAGCTGCCAGGAGAGCAAGAAATCCATTTTGACTCTTTTGTCACGTTGAGCCAGTCATTATTACCTTTCCCTCCTAAGCCCTTCAGGAAGCCTTCCTCAGGGGGTAAACTAATAGATGTTTTTGCTTTCCCAGGCCGCTCAATTAATTTTCCAGAAGTTTCTCTAAGTCTGAGGAAGGATCTCCAATAGCCACTAGATGTCACTAAATCTCAGGAAACCACACACTGATCCCTGTTATTGTGGGTGTTTGCTTTCTCTTTGCTGGATTAAGAATACTCAAAAGGGCTGCCGGAAGCAATCAAAGAAAAGAGAACTTGGAGGTCAGTGGTCAGCACTAGAGGTGTGCAAAGGGACAGCAGTACCTGTTAGGACAGTAGTACACACACACCCCACCAGTGCAGCCACAATAATCCTGGTCTATCAGGGTCTCCAAAGATGGCTTGTGCCAATGGTCCTCTGAGTGCAGCTCCTGTATCTGCATGACCTGGGACGTTGTTAGAAATGCAAATTCGCCACCCCCCTCCCCTCAGGCAACCTGAATCAGAAACCCTGAGTGTCCAGCCCAACAAGCTGTGTTTCAGCAAGTGCTCAAGGTGGATTCCGTCATTCATCCATTTATTCCTGCATCTATTCATCCAACCCTAAAGGAGGTAACCAAAACAGAGACAATCCTGTAAGCATGGCATATCTCTGCCTCTCCTCCCAGCAAATTGATATGAAAATGCATTGCAAATTCATTTATAGATGAAGCTTTTTCCATCAGGAAGAACTCCTTAGGCTGTCAGTAAGAATGAAGATTTTTCCAAAATAGGCCTCAAGGGTTATCGCAAAACATAGCTGCTGATGGAATGAAATTCCAGGCTGGGAGTGTCGCAAGAGCCCTTTTACAACCTGCTCCCACACTGCTTTGTGAGTGCAAAGCAGGCACGTCCACGGGTTCACCAGGTTAGCGGTTAGCGCGGTGCAGGACTCTGGGGGAGAGGGGACAGGTTATGTTGTGCCTGTGCCCACGTCCCCGTACAGACAGATAAACAGAACACATATTGCTCGAGCTCTCTGATAGAGAACCTTAGACTTCTGAAAGAATAGATGGGTACTAAGAGACAATATTTAAGAATCACTGTAATTTATTCAGTAATTATTTTCTGAACCATTTACCTATTCTAACGCTCTGTCTGACTCATACACTCGTTAGGACAATTACCTGCACAATGCAAAGACCCTTTCCCAGGATCATATTTCTCCCTCCCTCCGTGCCTCCTTCCCTCTTCCTGCTCCCCCTCCTTTGCACAGGTCATGTTTCTCATATACAAGATGTCATTAAGTGTCACTGCCATCCCCACTTTAGAGATGAGGAAACTGAGTCTCAGGGAGGGCAAGAATCAACTTTGTCTTGGGAAAGGAAGCAGGAGGCTGGCTGCACGGGAGGAGGAAATGAGCTCAGGCGAAGGAAAGAGAAGGACGTAGCTTTGATCTGCATGGGGTGGTGTAAGGGTAGCCGTGCCCTGGGATCGGTGGGGTGACTGTGGCGGTAACCAGCACTGGGACCAGCTCCGGCGGTCTGGCTCCCTGGCCCACAAGGAGGCGGGACGGGGTGTGGAAGGGCGAGGTAGGGGGGCCTCAGGAGGGCGGAGAGTTTGCTAGGAATCCACCCGCCATCTCCCCTCCGGCTTTCCGGAGACCCTCGAACACGTGTCTGTCTCCCCGCCCTGTATATTCGTTTCAGGGAAAGGGACGAGGAAGAGGCTGCTGGGAAATGGCGGCCGCGGCGCAGCGGGGCTGGCCGGGGAGCAGCAGAAGGGGAGTGGCCCGCGGGGCGCATGGCGGGCGGGAAGTGGCGAGGATGAGGAAGAGGAGCCTGGAGCCCGCGAGCTCCGAGAGGGAGACAATCACTTTGCCAACCGCGGCGAGGCATCTGGAAAGGCCTGGGAACCTCGTCCGCCTGTCCAGGCCCCTCTAATTCCTTTGGGTCCCCCTGGGCTCCGGGGGGGGGGGCGGGGGACATAGGCCGAACCGTGCGACTGGCGAAAAGAAGGAATAGCCGCGGGCCTCCCTCGCGCTCTGCCTGTGCCAGGCGCACCCCTCCATGGGTTGACTCGGGCCGGTCCCCCGGCGACGCCCTGCTTCTCGCGCTGGGTGGCGCTGGGGGCGCTCCCAGCCGATGGCAGCCCAAGGAGGGGGCGGGAGGGGGCACCACGGCCACCTCGGCCGGGTATGGGGAGCTGCGCTGCGAGGAGCCGCTTTTCCTTACTCAGAGCCCCTTGCTTGGCACACAGTAGGCGCTCAATACATGTTTATTTTCAGTTGAGTGTTGATTCAACTCTTAATGCCTTGTGATTAATCCTTATCCTTCTGTTCTAGAAACTCTCATTGCTGGCTGGATCAAGAACAGACAGCTCACCAACTGTCACAACACCTCCCTATTGGAACTTTAAAAAGTTCTGTAAACACGTTCATTCTTTTGAGTATTTTTCAATTCATATTACTTTCTTTTTCCTTTTTTTTTTTGCATTTTTTCTTCTGCAGTAAAGCCTTAAAATGTTTTACTTTTCCTTGAAACCTCCTCCCACTCCTTAGTTCACACTGATTTGTTTTCCCTAAATCTTTTTGAGCAAGTAATCAGAAATGCACAGTTAACACTTGGTGGTTCTCAAGTTATTTCACAGATGGTAGTTTTGATTCTTGCTTGTCTGATTAGGCTGTACCTTTTATCCCTAGGTGAATGTGACAGCCCTCAAAAATGCCTATGGCGTGGGGACTGCAAGTGACTGCAAATGGGCACATGGCATCTTTTAGAGGTAATGAAAATGTCTTAAACTTAGATTGTGGTGATGGTTTGCACAACTCTATATAACTTACTAAAAACCGTTTAATTTACACTTAAAAGGGGAAGACTTTATGCAATGTAAATTATTCCTCCAAGAGGCTCTTAAAAATACCTGTGGAGTAATAAATAAAGAGTAGTGGGGATGATATATATATATTTTTTTTTGAGACAGAGTCTCACTCTCTTGCCTGGGGCGAGTGCCGTGGCATCAGCCTAGCTCACAGCAACCTCAAACTCCTGGGCTCCAGCAATCCTCCTGCCTCAGCCTCCCGAGTTGCTGGGACTACAGGCATGTGCCACCATGCCCGGCTAATTTTTTCTATATATATTTTTAGCTGTCCAATTAATTTCTTTCTATTTTTGGTAGAGACGGGGCCTTGCTCTTGCTCAGGCTGGTCTCCAACTCCTGAGCTCAAACAATCCACCCGCCTCAGCCTCCCAGAGTGCTAGGATTACAGGTGTGAGCCACCGCGCCTGCCTTTCGTGTTATTTTTTAATATGAGTTTTGTCATGAAACCAGTGCAGCGCAGGCAACTCAAAAATATCAACAAAGTGTTTGGAAAGGATGTGGCTAATGAACACATAGTATGTAAATGGTTTGAGAAGTTCCATTCTGGTGATTTTAGTCTTGAAAGTGAGCCACATGGGTGACCTGAGACCAAGGTGGATAATGATGAGCTGAAAGCCGTAGTCAAAATGGATCCATCTCAACCTATGCATGAATTAGCAGCAAGGTTTGACGTTACTACTCCAACAACATTGGACCATTTGCAACAAATCGGCAAGGTAAAGAAGCGGAATAGGTGGTTCCACATGAATTAAATGAGCATCAGAAGAGAAACCGTCTCGAAGCTTGCCTTTCTTTGCTGTAACGACATGTAAAGGCAAACCATTTCTACACCATGTTGTTATGTGTGATGAAAAATGGATTCTTTTTGACAATCGCAAGCCTTTGGCACAGTGGTTGGATAAAGACGAAGTGCCGAAACATAATCCACAACCTAACATTCATCAAAAAAAGCTAATGGCGTCTGGTGGTTCAGTGCTGGTATTATCCACTACAGCTTCATGAAGCCTGGTCATTTGATTTGAAATTGGACATTTCATATTTCATGACCTAATAGTATCAAGAATATAGTTAGCCCCCTGTATCTGGGTTCCCCATCCATGGATTCAGTCAACTACGATTGAAAATATTTTCCATGCGTATTGAACATGTGGAGATGTTTTTTTCTTTTCATTATTCCCTAAACAATATAGTATGACAACTATTTACATAGCATTTACATTGTATTAGCTATTTTTATTAATCTAGGGGTGATTTAAAGTATACAGGAGGATGTGTGTAGGTTTTATGCAAACACTACACCATTTTATATAAGGAACTTGAGCATCTGTGGATTTTAGTATCTGTGGGAGTCCTGGAACCAACCGACCATAAATACTCATAAACTTGTTGAATTTACTTCAAGTCTATTGCTTATGTCGTGCACTCCACACACCAAGGTAGCTTTCTTCTGAGGGAATAAGGTAAATGTACCATGTGTGTTTGTCTTCCTGAAATCTATAAAAACTTATTTCCTGTGTTCTTTGTAGAGCTGGTGGTGTTGAGATCTATAATGGGGATCGTAAAATAAAGGTTTCCAATACCCTAGAGAGCCGGCTGGACCTCATAGCCCAGCAGGTGAGTGTGAGGGTGAACACCTCTCAGGAGCTGGTCGGCTGTCAGCTTTGAAGTGGTACAGAGAACACCTGCCCATTCACTGGCATTTGGGATTTGTCACTCTCATTCCATATTTTTGATGTTTTCTTAAAAAGAATGAGGATTAGGCAGGTAGTGGAATTTGCGGAGGTAATACAGTGTGCCTAAGGGAGGATTTGGGGTCAGACGAGGCTTTCGTTTACCTGGGACTCTAACATGTACATTTTCCTGCACGTGGAGATGTCGACTGAAGGTCTTTCTCCAGCAGGACTGATGTGAACCAGAGTGGATACTTGTTGAGAAGAATTATCCTAAGGTTGCTGGCTCTTGAGATGTTCCCAGATGTTTTTTGTACACATGAACTCTAGGAAACAAGCCAGGAAAATTCCACCTAGTTATTCCCTGACCTAGAAGTGCAGTTTACTATTTATGCAAATTCTAGTCTTATAACTGAAACACTTACACCTTGAGTATCATATTCTGGTCACTTAAACCTCAGAGCTGTGTTTTCTAGTAGCCACTGTCCTGTCTGATACGGTAGCCACTAGCCACTTGCAGGTATTTAATTTAAGGTTTTTGTTTTATTTTTTTTTTGAAACAGAGTCTCGCTCTGTTGCCTGGGCTAGAGTGCCAAGGCATCAGCCTAGCTCACAGCGATCTCTAACTCCTGGGCTCAAGCAATTCTCCTGCCTCAGGCTCCTGAGTACCTGGGACTACAGGTGCTTGCCACCATGCCCGGCTAATTTTTTCTATTTTTAGTAGACACGAGGTCTCGCTGTTGCTCAGGCTGGTCTCAAACTCCTGAGCTCAAGCGATCCTCCTACCTCGGCCTGCCCGAGTGCTAGGATTACAGGTGTAAGCCACCACGCCGAGTCATACTTTGATTAAAATTGTAAAATTCAGCCTGAGCGTGGTGGCTTATGCCTGTAATCCTAGCACCCTGGGAGGCCACGGCGGGCGTATTGTTTGAGCTCAGGAGTTCAAACCCAGCCTGAGCAAGGGCGAGACCCCGTCTCTACTAAAAATGGAAAGAAATTAATCGGACAACTAAAAATATATAGAAAAAATTAGCCGGGCATGGTGGCGCATGCTTGTAGTCTCAGCTACTTGGGAGGCTGATGCAGAAGGATTGCTTGAGCACAGGAGTTTGAGGTTGTTGTGAGCTAGGATGACGCCACGGCACTCACTCTAGCCAGGCCAACAGAGTGAGAGTCTGTCTCAAAAAAAACAAATTGTGAAATTCAGTTTCTCAATCGTACTAGTCACCGTTCAGGTGTACAGTAACCACATGTAGCTAGTGGCTACCGTATTTGACAGCATAGCGTTAGAAGTCTGAGGTTAAATTCTCTTAAGGATTTCCTAATTGGCATAACAAGTGCTTCAGCCCACATTTGCATTATAAATATTCTGTGTGGTCACTCCTGGCACAGTAGGCCCTCGATAAATGTTTATTGAAAGAATATAAGTGGTCCAGAATATTAAGATGAGATAATACTGTTAATGGACCCATCCGTTCTACCAACATTGCAATATAACAGAGGCCTTAGACAGTAATGACTTAAGATTTTTTATTTATTTATTTTTTGTCCCTTTTGTAAGCAGTCTTACCCCCAAATTTGGGATTAGTTAAGTTTCTCACCAAGTATTTTATTACAGTGCTTCAGCTAAGTGAAGGACAGATTCGATGCCTTTTGCTTTTGATTTCCTTCCCAGCCATGTTAGAGGTTAATGTCTTTCTTCCTGTGGTTAAGATGCGCAGTTCTTTACAAGTTCTCCCATTAACATTGTGTGTTTGTTAAATTTATGTTCACAGATGATGCCAGAAGTACGGGGAGCCTTGTTTGGTGCAAATGCCAATAGGAAGTTTTTGGACTAGGTCTTTGGGAGATGGAGTCCGTCCACTACTCTACGGCTACGATATGGAAGCTTCTGATATTTAAAGAGAGTGTCTGCGTAGCTTCCTCTTTCTGTCCTAATGTTGCTCTGTATTTATCAGCGGATACCCTTCTGTGGCTAATGCCCTTGGCCTAGTTGTTAACAGTGGGAGAACATTTCACTTGCTGTGATCAGGCCCCACCTCTAGTTCCTCTCAGAATAACAGCTCCCAGCTGGTCCCACAGCGTCAGGTGAGGGGGTCAGATGGCGGCTGCATGAACTTCGCCGAGTCCCCTCCTCTTTCGCCGAGTCCCATTATCTAGTCTAGAGGGTGATACGTATGGTGTTCTCTGCCCTGAAGTCTCTGCTCTTTAGGTTTAAAACTCACGTGGCACACGCATTCCTCCCAGCAGTAGCAGCTTCACTGTTACCTATTTCCGGCCTAGACATTTTCCTCATCTGTAAATGTGATTTGAAACCTAAACCATGAATATGCTTTATTTATTAAAACAAAAGATTTATGTGGATTCAATTGTAATTTCTTTTTGAGACAAGATCTTGCTCTGTCTCCCAGGCTAGAGTGCCGTGGCGTCAGCCTAGCTCACAGCAACCTCAAACTCCTGCGCTCAAGCGATCCTCCTGCCTCAGCCTCCCGAGTAGCTGGGACTACAGGCATGCGCCACCATGACCGGCTAATTTTTTCTATGTATTTTCAGTAGTGCAGATAATTTCTTTCTATTTTAAGTAGAGACAGGGTCTCGCTTTTGCTCAGGCTGGTCTCGAACTCCTGAGCTCAAATGATCCACCCACCTCGGTCTCCCAGAGTGCTAGGTTCAATTGTAATTTCTTGTGTAAGGTACTACAAATTTATGATTTGAGAGACTGAAGTTCTCACTGAGGTACCTAGAAAAGAAATGTTAATATTTTCCAAGTCCCTATAGCATTTGACGGTCTACAGCTGTCAGCGCTGAGACCCTTACCCCTGTGGGTGTGCTCTGGGCTTCCTGCTCAGTTTTGGCAGACCACCCCCGATGGCGTTCGCCCAGCCCATCACTGTCCTCCCCCCAGGGGCTCTGGCATTGCTTCTCCTCTAGAAGGGTTGTACAGCTTTATTAAGGAAAGAGTTTTACTAGTTGTTGGGGGGTTACTGTGTGCTGGGCCCAGATCCTTAATGAGGCCCTGTGTCCTCTCACTGCCTGTGCTTTGTTGCTTCCTTAGGTGACTAAGAGCTGCCCACGGCTAGCAAACGGCAGAGTGAGGTCTGTGTCGAGAGCCTGTGCTCAAGTTCTCTTAATAGAGTGGGGCCACCAAGGCTGACCATTTGAGCACCATCTTCTTCCGCATTAGCCCAAGTTTTAGGTAGGTGGAGACTAATGTAAGTACCAACTCCTGCAACAGGTGTTTTTTCCTTGGGACTTGACCCGTGTGTGACAGAATTGTGCCCGAGGCCCACGAGGAGAACTGTCTCAGCAAAGTCCATCCCTCAAGGTGATGCAGTTACGAAGTGATAGAGCCCAAACTTAAAGCCCAGTGTAACTGACTCAGAAATAAAACATCCCCATGGCTGTTCTCCGTCCCCATAAGTAACAGTTTGAAGCGTGGTCGTGACCTGCGCCAGGGCTCTTTTTAAACTGGTTGTTCTGAAGTGGACATGGTAGGTCACAGATCCTAGTCACTGCAGCCTGTCTGCTGTGCCCGCTGATGACTAGACAAGACTGACCTATTCAACTTTATTTTGCGTTGTGTGCCGTGCCGTGGACGCTGGGAGGGATGGGGCTGCGAGAGCCTGTGCCCGGGAGGAGGTGGGCGGCGGGAGGGCTGCCCCCACTTGGCCCGGGCTGCGCAGGGGAGCCGCCGGGGTGTGGAAGGGCGTGCGTGGTTTCAAATCCGGGCTTTTGTGGTCCCCTTGAACTTCTGATCCTCGTTTTCCCCAAAGTCAGTGCTAGGACTAGCCATAAGTTATTTAATTCAAGATTAACAAAACTAAATCCTCAAATGGACTCAAGTATGCCAAATTTGAGTATGAAATAGAAATGTTAAAATATAGAAACAACCCTTCCATCTTTGCTACCTGTTAAGGGTCCAGTAATTAATATATCCGAAGGAAGTGCTATTTTTGTCATTGTAGAGCAGGTAGTTTAGGGGCTTCTGAAAGTCCCTGGTAGCTGTACCCCCAAAGGAGATGAATGTAGACTAAGGCTATGCTCAACTCGCTTATTAGAATGGGGTTGTTTCTTCCAAGATTGAGGTAGCGCTATGAGTTAGGGGACAAGGTACGGCGTGTGTGGGCCGTCTTATGCTTATCCCCTCTAGACTAAATAGTGGGCTAGAGAGGTGGCCACCAGCACAGGGACTGAGCTCCAGGCCTGTCTACTCAAAACACTTCAAGATGCGCTCTCCGATGCCAATGAAGTAGATGCCTTGGGCAATCCCGAGGAGAGGAGCTACGACAAGGGCCCGGCATCCTGCCCCTTTCATGAAGGCGGACGGTCCCTCCTGAATCCAGAGTTTCCTGGAGGGAAGGAAGAGCCATGAGCGGAAGGGCAGGGCACTCTGCACTGGGTCCTCAGTGACCGCTCCTCAACTGTGAGCACATTCCCTCGAGAGGAGGCTGCCCAAGCATGTGGGAGCCCCTCACCCCTTAGGCCCATGTAGTTTGGTTCCTTAGCAGTTGACCAAGGCCTTGGGAAACAGGCTCCATCTGCCAGAATCTTCGTGGGAGAGATGCTGCAGGGACGCAAGGACGAAGAAAAAATCACGCAGAGCATCTAGGTTTCTTTGAGAGGTGAGGGAATGGGACAGATTTCAGAGAAACCGAGAGCTCAGCAATGAAACTGGTCTCCAGAGCCAGCGTGGGCGGACTCCAGCGCAGGGGAACCTGTCCCAGCTGCGGTCTGCGGGGACCTGGGCTCTCACCTGGCACAGTCGGCAATCCCGCTGTAGACGTCCTCGCCCTGGCCTTTCTTGAGGGTTTGGATTCGGGTTTTCAGAACTAGATCAAGCAGAAGTTAACATGAGCCGTGACCATCTTGCTTTCGGTGTCCCCCTTCAACACGAAGCAGCGTACGCTAAACTGAACCATGGTGACAATCCGCAAGAGGAGATCTTCCTCTGCGAGCCTCGTTTACGAAACGGGCGAGGTTGCTTCAAGTGGCTCGTGCTCTGGGAAGTCCGCCTGCGCCGGGGAACCGGAGGCAGCCCCGAGGACGGGGCAGCACCGTCTTCTCACACGGGGCTCAGTTCCTGCCTTGATCATTTCGAGCGAGGGCCACAGCTCTAGCGGGAGCAGCGCCAAGGTGAGGGGATTTGTCAGGGATGAGAAACGGGGAGGTCTCCACGGCCCCACTTTCTCTGTGAGGACCTTTGGGGAGCTGCTGCCAGCAGCACAGATCCTGACCCAAGAGGGTTTTCAGGCTTGGGGCGGTTTCATCGCTCCTAAAGTGCAGAAGTTCTGTTTACCGAGAGACAACTATACAAATGCCTGATCAGTAAAGCACGTCAGCCCTGAAACCCAGATTCCCAGGCCCTACATCTGCCCTGTCCTTACCGTCCAGCGGTGTCACTGTGACAGCAGCTACGGAGCCTGCGACACAGCCCGACATGAAGGAGTGAGCAAAAGAGGCCTTTCCGGTAAGCTCGTTGAACCCCAGGTTGTTAAGGTTGGCGAACAGCGGGAAGTAGATGATGGAGAAGGGAATATCTCTGCAGAAGAGGAAGAAACAGCTACGTGCAGCTCTGGGCTCCACTGGGGTCAGGGAGCCCTTCCCATGAGCTTTGGGCCACTCATGGGTCAGAGGTGAGCCACTGAGACCTGCTCCTACCCTGGCACCCCCTGATAACGTAGGGTGATGGGCAGCGTAAGAGAAAAGGCCTGCTGTGTTCTGACCCTCCCTCCCAGCTCATTCCTCCGCCCTCCGGCACTGCAGCCTCTTCGCGAGGAGTCGGAGGCAGACGCACGGTGACGTGTCCTGGGCAGGAGGGAGAGCCGGGGCAGGGAACGGTACCGGCCGAGGCGCGTGGTGAGCTGGGGGCATGTTCACGCATATGTTTATACATTTTCTGCGGTCCTTGGTAGACAGCATTAACTGCCTTGGGGCACAAAACCCAGTCCTCACGTGGGCCTGGTCACTGGGGAAGGGGCTGCAATGTTTGGTCTTCCAGGCACCCATTCTGTGTGACCATGGCCAATTCTGGAGGACACAGGAAGCACGGGAACAGTTTGCTGACCTGGGCTTGAATATTCTTAGAAGAATTCGGAGGCGGGCTGAGGCGGCGATCCTCCATTCCCCCCCCCCCCTGCACTGGTCCCAGGACGCTCCGGGGCAGGCAGAAAGGCTCACCTGAGGAGAGTGGCACCCAGCCCCTTGTAGAGGCCGGCCACGCCCTGGGTGCGGAGCAGCTCCCGGACAATGAGGGTGGCAGAAGGGCGCTCGTGGGTGGAAGCCGAGCCGGTCGTGTAGGGCCTGGTGGATGACGGTGCTGAGGCCGCGCCCTGGTGACGGACGGCTGGAAGGAAAGGACAGACTCCATCACAGCCCAGCCCCGGCAGGTGCGGCCAGACACTCCCAAGAGGGTGACTCCCATTCCCATCCTTGGGACAACTTGGAGGCAAGGGTGAAGATTGTCCTAATTTTAGAACATTAATTTTTGGGTCCAAGGAAATCATCCCTAAGTCCCCATTATCTACCGAGTTGCCCTGCCGCATGGGATGCGGCCCCCGGGCCGGCGGCACCCCTGGATTCCTTGTCCTCCTATTAAAACTTTTCGGTCTGTCTTCCATTTCTAAACTGTCTCCGAGCCTAGGCAGATAGTTTCACGCTCGAAGCACACATTGGGACGTAGGGACCCAGTGTGTCGCCTGATGTCGCGAAGAGGCACATTCGCCTTCTGGCTTCCAGGGCTGCCGCCCTTGCGCTCCGGTGTTAGGGGATAGGCTTTTTATGCCCTTCACCATTGACAGAATTTCGTTCTTTGGATGCCAGCTCACTGCGGTTGAATAATTCAGAGCCCATCGTTTGATAAGTTCAATATCTAGTAATTAGAATGGAATTACTTTTCCTGAGCATTTAAAATGTGAGTCCCGTTAATGACACACAATTTAATGCACTGAGATTGTGTGAATATTTATTTTCTTAAATCTCAGTGTTTGAGAAGCTTTCGATGTCGCAGCCTCGTTTGGTGCCAGCAGGGCCACATCCCACACTCCCACACTAGGAAGCTTCGTGGCTGCGCGTGTTTTCTCATGGCGATCGTCTGGGTGCAGACCCCAATTAGCTCCAACAAGTTAATCAACAGGAACATCATTTTCCCCACTGTCGTCTTCAGATGCACACAATCCAAACATATCCTATCTTTTACTTCCTGTTAGATGTTTTAGGGATACTAAAACTTCTTACCCAGCTGGAAAAACTAAGCACTGCTTTTACTCTCTGTGGATGGAAACCCAGTGAGACTGGCCAGTGCCTAACTGTGTTCTTCCTGCGGTTTTATTTACCTGGGGCTGGTCTGACCCAATCCAGAGATCCGGCTGGATGGTAGCACAGCACATGTGCAGGCTGAATTGAGGAGGGGACGTGTGCCCACGTTTACTGAGGACCGTCTCCTGCCTGCCAGGTGCCGTGTTGGGTCCACCACACGTTAGCTTCCTCAGTTCAGACGTTGTGGCTTCTGTCCCACCTCGCTAGATGGCCAGCCCTGCTCTTACTGTACGTGGTGGCATCTACGCCACTCTCTATTTCAGGGAGGACCTGGATTTAGGAAAGGTCCAAACTTCTCTTCCAGGGAAATCCAAAAGAACAGGAATGGATCTTTTCTCCCTTGTGATGCCTTCCTGGTACGGGCCAGCTACACTACCCGTTACGGAGGTGTTTAGTAAGCAGACCGTGGACGTTTCTTAAAATCCTTAGGAAGTTAAGCCTAAATATCAAGGAGATATGATAGAAGTATTAGGTATATTTTCTGTCTCTCCTGAATCAAGATTCTGATTTGTGCTATTTATTCTAGATCTGGCAGTGTTGAAAGGTGTCACCAAAAATAGACTTCTGCTGACTTAGAAAGCTGACCAGTCCCCCGGTCTAGCAAATGAGGGTGGGATGTGGGGCGCGGCCCACTTCAGTGGGAAGCTGGGACAGGCCTCACCCAAGCGCCCAGCGTCCTGCAGCTGAATCTTGAGCATTTCCATGGGGCAGGTGACCACCACCTGGCACACTCCAGCTCCACAGCCGGCGAGCATCTCCATCTTCAGGTTCCGCTGCAGCCTGTGGACCAGGAGTCAGGCCCCGTCAGGGGTGTGGACCTTTAGCCCCGTCACCCTTGGCTGCCACTCACCCGCAGGGAAAGTCATCACCTGGCCCTCAGGCTCAGCCTCCTATGGACGGAGACTAAATGGAAAAGCTGCTAGGGAGGCAGCACCCACACTCAAGTTGCAAACAGCAGTGAAACTGCCCAAGGCAGGGACGTGATTCTCCCTGGTCCCTTAAGTGCTACCACTGGGAAGGGAGGCGCAGAGGGAAACAGAAAATGGTGTTTGCAAAGGCATCGCCAGCTGATGCACGTACCTGAGCTCGCTCTGTTCTGTACATCATCTACCACCCAGCTGCCACCAGCTCGTTCTCTCCCTTTACCCTCCCTCCACCAGAACACACGCCAGCCCTCACCCACATATGTGCACATGCTCACGTGCGTGCGGCAGGGAGAGGCGACATTGCGATCCTCTCCCAGAACCACACGGTGAAGGCCTCTGTCCCCGCCCCACCTGGCCATACCCATCTTCCATGAGCAGCTTCCGGAAGAAGTCGTTGGCTGCCAGCTTGATGGCCTTCTCCGGAGTGACCAGGGTTAGGTTCACCGCGGCCCCTGGAAGTGAAGGGTGAAGAGGAGGCGTCGAGGCCATCCTGGCATGTGCCCGGCCAGGCACTTCTCAGGGGTGGTGTCGGGGGCAAGAGGGCTCCTTGGACTGCTTCATTGAATCAATTTTTGTTTTCCTTCCCTCTCCCTGCCATACTTTCCTCCTTTTTATGTATTTGTTCCTTTGTGGACTCAGTCCAGTTAGCAGGACATCACGTTATTTTTGTCCTTCCTTGCTGGTTCTGCTACCTCTGCCGATAAACAGGCGGTTCCCAGTGACAGGCCCCTGGGTCTTGGGGACACTGTCCCAGCTGCCTTGTGCTATGCCAGCCCATTCCCACTGGCAGCGTGGCGGTTCCTGGAGGCTTTATTTTATTTCTCAGGGGTACTGGCACATTGGCTCTGTCTCAGCTCCAGCTTCGGGTCCATTTCCCACGGCACAATCGTGGTGGGGACGTGGCCGGGAGGAGCCACCCTGTACTCCTTTCCATTCCCCGTCCCTGTCGGCCTCTCCCTCTTCTGTTCGTGGGAGCTGGATGTCCTGAAGACAGGCAGGGAGGTGCCAGGGAAGGACAAAGAGGGAGGCAGGGACGTGGGGCCCAGGTGCTCACTGAGGTCTCCGGAAGCCTCACCCGGAACCAGCTACCTCTGCCTCCACCAGAGGACAGAAGGCCTGCGAAAAGTTACCAAAGACCTCAGGTAGCCCACGGTCATCCCAGCAGCTCCTGGGCGGAAGGAACACCAATTGCCAGCGTCCCACACGCTCACAAAATCCGAGCCTCTGAGCCACCCCTGCCGTGCTGCCCGGCCCGGGCCCCCTTGCCCGACGAGCCCACCTCGGTACATGCCCAGGACGCCCTCAGCCCGCGCCGTCGTCGTCAGGCAATCCACCCTAGAAGCAGAGGCCGTGAGAGAAGTCAGCGGCGGTGGGGGCTGCTCTGTCACTGTCCCCCCCCACGCTGCTGGCACATCCCAGCCGGCCCCTCCCTGCCCCGCCCACCCCCACGGACACCTACATTCCTTTGTACACGGCTTTCCCACGCTGGTTCTGCAGCCGAGTCTTGGCCAAGTCGATGGGGAACACGCAGGTCACCCCCACGAGCCCCGCCACGCCTCCATTGATGAGTTTTGCTGTGATGCTAGGCCGGGGACAGAGAGGCAGGGTTACAGAGCTGCACCCAGCCAGCCCCAGGGGGAGCAGGGCAGGGAGCGGGCAGGATGGCCACCAGCAGCCAGCGGGTGTCCAGAGACCCCTCTTCTCAGCCCAGCCCCGGCTCCAGCGCCAGGCAGCGGGCGGGACGGGCCTGCACGCACCAGAGCTCAGGCGTCTTGGCTCCCAGAGCTGGGACGCGCAGGGGCTTCTGGGAAGGGCCAGCTCTGCCCCTTGGGGCCCCACTCGGGCATAGCAAGTCGCCCCTGGGCCTCCCCCAGCTCCCAGGCCTGCTCCCCGCCGCTCCTCACCCTCCCAGCCAGCCAAACTGCAGCTCTGCTTCCCACCTAAGCTCACGCAGGGCCGAGTCAAACCTGCTGTGCCGTCTCCTCACCCCTCTGACCCTAAGGCTGCGTGTGAGGATTAAATAAACTGATGCAATCGGAAATGGCAGCTGTTGGTAATGACAAGAGAGCACACATTTCTGACAATGAGATCTAGTCGGCACGAGGTGCCAGGGCCAACGCACTGAGACGGTCTGATTCTAGCCGAAAGTGAAGCCGTAGTTCAGGTGACGTGGGCCCTTCACCCCGGTGAGGACAGGAGTTTCGGAAGACGGAAAGTAGAACCTAAGTCTTTCACAGACTCCTTGGACCTGGAGAAATGTTCTTCTCTTTCAGGCCAGAGACAGACTGTGAGCTAAATATCTGGGGACAGATTACCTGGAAGTGGTAAGAGTAGATGATAGTTTTTCCACAAGTGACCCTTGATAAGCAAACAAGAACTCCGTGACGACAGACAGAGCTGGACTCAAATCTGCAGTCACGGAAGTTGGTCCAAGCAATTTGAAATTATATTTAACAATAATATATGCGTCTATGTATACATATTTATCCCTACATACTAACATATAATACGTATACTTGGGGGAGAGGGGTCTCATGGCCTTTCCCTAGGACTCAGCCGATGGATGCTTCAGGAACCTGGCGAAGGCACCGAGTGATGTGCGGTCACCACGGCAACTCCCTCCCCGGCCCCCAACTCCCACCCCCACCCCGCCCCCAGCCCAGACAGGTCAGGCTGCCCCAGACAGAGCTCACCTCAGATCCTGCTGGGACATCCTGCAAGGGCCGAGGCCTGTGGGTGGATCCCAGGACACAGGGCTGTTCACTGCTCGGGGCAGCTGCTGCCTGGGCTGGCCGAGTGGGAGGAAGCGGTGTCCCTCTCCTGGACTCTGGCCCCTAGCAGAAGAGACAGAGCAGCGGTTTTCAGTGCAAACCGGCTCGAGCTGCCTTCCCAGTGAGGCACAGCCTTCCTGGGCGGCAGCTTCCTCCCCCGTAGAGCAGTTAGAACAACACCCACCTCGTGGTGTGAAAAGTCATATACGTGATAGGACAAACATGACATTTTTTTTAGAGACAGGGTCTCACTCCACTGCCCAGGCTGGTAGCCCAGGCAGTGGCACATTCATAGCTCACTGCAGCCTCGAATTTCTGGGTTCAAGTGACCTCCCGCCTCAGCCTCCTAAGTAGTTGGGACTACAGGGATGTGCCACCATGCCTGGCTAATTTTTCTTATTTTTTTAGAGACAGGGTCTTGCTGTGTTGCTCAGGCTGGTCTCAAACTCCTCGGCTCAAGCTATCCTCCTGCCTCAGCCTCCCAGAGTGCTGGGATTACAGGCGTGAGCCACCGCGCCTGGTGGACAAACATTATTAATGGATTAATGCTCTCTGCTTGCTTCATTTTTGTCCCTTCTTAAAACTTTTGGACCTTGGGATTCAAATCAGAATCTTCAACCTTTTGGACTTTGGGGCCTGGATGAGAAGGAAGGGGAGGAGAAGCACCGGGCCCAGGCTGAGGCTGCAGGAGGGGCGTCCTGGCGCGGAGCTGAGGGCAGCGGGGGTCGGAAGGGAGGGTTTTGAGGAGAGTTGCTATGGCCCAGGACTCCCCTCGTAGAGTCCAAGGACCACAGTAAGATGCTTGAGATGTTCCAAAGTTACTCTTTGGCTCTTAAACTGTGTTTTCTGAACTTCATGTGACCCGGTCACAGACCAAGCTGTATTATGTCTCTGGATTTGTTTCTAACTGTCACGTACAGAAACCGGGAATGGCGCTCAGGGCGTGGAAGTTGCCACAGCGGTGACCGCGGCAGCTTCTGCGGAGGGGCTGCCCCGACGCCGAGGGCAGCGTCCCGCGCTCTGCTGCCCCCGCCCGGGCTGGCCTGCGCCCCGGGAGCCCCCTCCCCCTGCGGCTGCTTCAGGGTCCCCCAACTCTCTCACACTCCTCACTGCTCCCCGAAATTCTGTCTTGTCTCCAGGTATGTTGTTTGGGGGAAGAAAAGAGAGAGGAGAGAGCAGAGAGGGAGAGGGACCAGTCTTTCTCTCGGCTGCACGCCAATCCGCTCGAGAAAACATTTACTGAACGCCAGGCCTGGTGCCTCAGCAGCGAACAACAGACTCAAGTTCCAGTTCTCAGGGACTTAAATTCTGGAGGAAGAGACGGATGCCGAATGGGATGAGCCTTACGGCTGGCGGAGTGGTGAACCCTGTGCGAGAATTCAGAAGGGAAGGGGAGGAACTGCCAGTGGGGCAGACGGGACCCTGGGGACCGGGAAAGGACCCGGGGCTTCTGAAGGGAGTGTGTGCGGAGCTGGGCTAGAGGGCGGACACGACAGCAAGGCGGCCAGTGAGGGGCGAGCGGGGTGAGGTTGGCAGAGAAAGTCAGAGAGCTGGGGGTGGGGGTGACCGTGCAGGAGCCCCGGGCCTTTGGCATCTCTTCTGAACAAGAAGAGACACGGAGGCAGGGCCTGGCGCTGAGGCAGCCGCAACGCGCTCCCGAGGCGCCCACTGTGGCTGTCGCATGGAGACCAGATGGCACAGGGTCAAGGACAGGAGAGGAAGACCCCTGAGTTACGGAGGGATCCCGGCAGGGGCGCAGGGAGTGGTGCGAGAGGAGCCCCTGCGAGGGGACGGCGCCACGGACACACGAGGGGTACGGCAGCTTCCGGTCCGAGAAACCGGAAGGATGGGCTTTTCATATGGTGTTCGGACCTATGATGAGTAAAACTCGGATCTGTTGGTAAAGGAGAGAGGAAGCTGGTCTGCAGAGAGACGGAAACGGGAGCCTCCCTGAGCTGGTCTACATCCCTGCTTCCAGTTCATTCCTGAATGCCAGTGGCCTTCCTGTCCTTGGACTCTGCGAGATGCCCAGCTGTGCTCTCAGCAGTCTTGTGTTCAAAGACAAGGTCACACTCTGTTGCCCAGGCTGGAGGCGGCGGCTGGATCCTAGCTCACTTGAACCTTGAACTCCCGGCCTCCCGAGTAGCTGGGACTACAGGTGCACACCACCGGGCACCCTGCCAGTGAACTGACCTTCTTGCTGGAACCGGTTTCTGATACTTCTAATCAAAATAGTATCATCTCCAAAATTAGCAATGGGACTGAGAATTTTCAAATTGAAGACCCCCGAACTACGGAACCGCTGAGAGAGGAAGCAGGACACGGGCTGCGAGCATGCCCCATCCCAGGCTGGGGAGCTGGCAGTTTCTGTGCGGTGTCACCTGTCATCTCTTGAAGCTCAAACCATGTGCCTACAAAAGCTGGAGTTTTAGGGGACCCGATGGCAAAATGTCAGGAGATCAAAATGTGTTGGCTTCTCTTTGAGGCATTCAGTAAGTCGCTACGAGAGGCAGACGTGCTGTAACTCCGGGCAGCCACCTTAAAGACTGATCAGACACAACCCTTTCTGCCTGAAGCCAGAGTCAAATGATCGGGAACACCGCAGCTGCCTTTGCAACCGTATTTCCTGCTGTTCCTAGATTTAAATCATTACTCCTGAAATTGTGGTTCCCTGGCTACTGGAAAAGGGGTATTTAAGAGAAGCCAGAGAACTTACGGACACCCCAGTCCCAGGGCCACTGCCTGGCACCTCCACTAGAGAGATGTGAGGGTCTCCAGCCATGAGGAGATTGCCCGGCACGGCGCGTGTGCGTCTCAGAGCACGTCCCAGAGTGCGTCCCAGCCTCCCTGGCCCAGGCTGAGCCAAGCCACCATAATTCCAGTTCTGGAAGTTCCCTGTAGCAGCCTTGGGTGATCAAAGTTCATGACTTGACGAGACTCTGGCACTGGTACGTGTATCAGTAAACAGAGACAACCAAGAGGAAACTGACAGCCAGCCAAGGTTTCAAAGGGGTCATATCACCTTGAGAACCCCAAACCTGGGAAAGGGCCCGTAATTGCTCATTCGCCTGAGTGTTAGTCACTCTACAAACATTTGTCGAATGCCGACTGTATACCAGTCACAGTTCCAGGCAGCAGGGATGCATCCAGAGGCAAAACAAGGCCCTGCCTTCACAGAATTTAAATCCCGCAGGTTCCAGCACGGAGAGAACAGACTGCCGAAGTGACGCAGCCCACCTGACCACAGGGACCTGCTCCTCCGTGTTCTCCCGGCGCAGGCCTTGCCGGATCCCGGGCAACGGGAATTCCTCCAGCCAATGGCCCAGGCAGCCATTCGCCTGCCGAGGAATCCGGGGAGCAAAATCTACTACCACTTACGGTGCACTCTGCGCTTTAGGCCACTGGCCACTGGTGGCTTGTCTTCTACCTTCTTCCTAGATGGGATTTAGGAAACGCAGAGAGTGCTGGGAGTGCGCTGGGCGCCTAAGACCAATCGTGTGAGCCTGGGGTGCAGAATCAAGGTGCCACTTCTGGAATTCCTTAGAACCAAAGTGGAAAAAGACTGGGGCAAAAGTCACCTGGAAAACAGAGGGTCCACGTCACTTCCTCCGGACGCAGTATCCAGCCGTGACATGGAGTTATCCACATTGGGAAGACGAGTGCATTTACCGTTTTACACGTGATAATCGAACCCTATTAGGAGGAAGAAATCTGGATGCAGGGAAACGGCACATGTTTCCACGTTTCGGGCATCAAAAGGTGGAGTGCAGGGGAAACTGCTGAGTCTCCTCACCGCCCCACTGCCAGGAACTCCCTTCTCCCCCTTCACAGTCTAGCTGGCCGTGCGGGAACCGCCGCGCTCCCAACGCGTGACTCCAGCCCGGCTGACGGTGACTGTCCAGGGAGGGGTCCTGAGTTATTCGCTCCCTTTCACAGGAGTTTTAAAAGAGAGTACATAGCCTCTTTCAAGGAGTTTTCATCTGTAACATACAAAACTTAGGACCTAGGCCGGGCGCGGTAGCTCACGCCTGTAATCCTAGCACTCTGGGAGGCCGAGGCGGCTGGATTGCTCAAGGTCAGGAGTTCGAGACCAGCCTGAGCAAGAGCGAGATCCTGTCTCTTCCAAAAAATAGAAAGAAATGATCTGGACAACTAAAAATATATATATATATAAAAATTAGCCGGGCATGGTGGCGCATACCTGTGGTCCCAGCTACTTGGGAGGCTGAGGCAGGAGGATGACTTGAGCCCAGGAGTCTCAGGTTGCTGTGAGCTAGGATGACTCCACGGCACTCACTCCAGCCAGGGCAACAAAGCGAGACTCTGTCTCAAAAAAAAAAAACAAAACCAAAACTTAGGACCTAACCCAAACTCGTCATAGGAGTTGGGCAACAGAGCGTAAGAGAAATGACCAGAGTGGAGCCACAGAGATAGGAGACGGGAGAGGCGCTGGCGGTGCCTGAGCTCCCCACTGCACAGGGACCCCCTTCACCCACAGGGGTGCCCACTGCCTTTCTCGCAACTGACTTGTCTCATGCTAGTCAGAGTTAGTTTTTGTAACTCGCAAACCAGAGAGTCCTTAACTAATGAACATGTTTTAAATAAAACCCTCGAATTCCAGTTAATAGCAACCGAGCGACGCGGACAGCGAGTGCCGTAAGGGTTCGGAGTCGGGCGAGGTCGCGTGGGCTGGCTTGGAGAAGGAAGGAGACGCCGGCCTCAGAGAGCAGGGAGAAGTTTAAAGGGGAAGGAGGGAAACCGGCCGCAATGGCAGGTCGGGCCAGAGGGGGCGCCTGGACGGCCAGGCGCGGGAAGTGCCCCCCAAAGGGAAAGTTCAAAATTGGAGCCTGCAGGCAGTGGGGAAGCATCCTGTTGACTGTGGCATGAGGACAACCGTTCCGGAAGAAGGGGCCGAGGGGAGTCGGGGGCGCGGTCAGCCGGGCCTTTCCGGGGGCACAGCCAGTGGAGCAGGAAGCAGTGGGGCAGGACAGGGTTAGCAGGGAGAGAACTTTCTAGAAAAGAAAAGCCCTGGACTTGGTGACTGTGCAGGGCTGAGGAGGCGGAGAGCGGTGGAACAGTCTCGGGGCTGCAGAAAGAGGGAGGCGAGTCAGCCAAGGCACCCGCACGCGGGGGAGGAGAGACCGGGGTCAAGGCCTCAGCACCAGCTCCCCCTGCGCAGCGCGAGGACCGCCAGGACTAGTCCAGGCCCCGCGGGCCCGTTTCCAGGAGTCTTTCCAGGCACCGGCCCCCTCCCTCACCACACCAGGCTCCTTGCAAACAAGCAGGTGGCTCAGGCTGGTCGTGGCGGACGGCCAGAAGCAGACAGGTCAGGGGGCTGGGAGGAAGCCCCTCACATCAGAGCAGACTGTGGCCCGTCCTGCCTGCTGGGCTAGAGACGGCTGCTGACCCCTCAGGGAATGATTAATTCCTTTTTGTTACTGATGAACATTTGCTCTATTTCTTGAAGTACTTAAGGTAATGGAAATAAATTAGAAAGTTCAGAAAGTATAGAAAATTGGCTGGGTGCAGTGGCTCACGCCTGTAATCCTAGCACTCTGCGAGGCCGAGGCGGGAGGATCACTTGAGCTCAGGAGTTTGAGACCAGCCTCAGCAAGAGCGAGACCCCGACTCTACTAAAAATAGAAAGAAATTAGCCAGGCATGGTGGCGCATGCCTGTAGTGGCAGCTACTCAGGAGGCTGAGGCAGGAGGATCTCTTGAGCCCAGGAGTCTGAGGTTGCTGTGAGCTGTGATGACTCCATTGCACTGTAGCCAGGGCGACAGAGCGAGACTGTCTACAAAAAAAACACTACAGAAAATCGTAATGTGATTCTTAATACATTGATCCTCAGGATCCTGTTTTGAAGGAGACACAACTATTTAGAGAAATAAGTCTAGCTGGTGAGCTGCAGGGACCCCAGGCCAGGGTTTTCTGAGCTCCCTGGATCACACCTTCCCATTCTTCCCATCTTAAAACATTCCATTCTCTCGACTTCTGTGACTCAGGCTTTCCCCTGCCAGCAGCCAGTGCCAGGTCACCCCAGGTTGTCCCTCGGAGCACCCGAGAGCCTCCAGCCCGCTCCTGTCACAGTCCTGCATCTAAGCCCTGCACAGACTGTCCCTCCTACGGGGGACACTCTTTCCCCAGCCACGCCAAGTGAATTACAAACTGTTCTTTCGGCTTCAGCTCAGACGTCACTTCCTCCCATCCGCCTTTCTGAAGTGCCTCAGATCTCGGCCAGGAGCCCTCTGCTGCGATCCCATTTAATACTCAGTCACGCACGTGCCTCGTGTGTCGCCACCGCTCTTTGCTGACCTGCATCCCCATCGAAACCCTGCGCCATTTGAAAGTAAAGACGGTCTCAGGGCTGTGTCCCTGGGCGGAGCGGCGTCCAGTGAGCACGGCTGCATCAGGGACCAGGAGTGGGGCTACTGCTGACTCTGCAGTCGGTCTCATCACGAGACAGTCGGGGGCCTCGGGCGAGCACACCACGTCCCTGCCCGATTCCCCTTCCGGCAGAGCGAGGGGAGTGCCCCCGGACTGAGCGGGAGCCAGTTCTTTATCATCAATGGAATAACTTGCTTCCTGGCTGAGATGTCCCAAAGCTGGGGGTGGCCACTCCCTCCTGCCCAACCCCTTCCTGCTCTGCGGCGAATAAGATGGGAGATGCTGTCCCGCTGTCTGCTGTTCCCCTTCCCAAAAGGTTTATTTGCTGGAAGAGTCTTTTCCCAACTCTGAGCTTGATACAGATAGGCAAGACACTTACCTGCTTTCAGTAAGAAACTTCTGTCCTTTCAGGAACCCGAGATACGGGCCA
Source organism: Avahi laniger (assembly GCA_963575035.1). Taxonomy (NCBI): domain Eukaryota; kingdom Metazoa; phylum Chordata; class Mammalia; order Primates; family Indriidae; genus Avahi; species Avahi laniger. The sequence continues at coordinate 6,496 of CAUYSK010041144.1, read as the reverse complement.
GATCACTGCCGACCTGCAGGGAAGAGTTGGTTTGCAATGCCGGCCGGCCAGGCTGGTTTTTCCTTCTGTTTAGTTAGTGTCCACTGCAGTTTCCCGGACCCCCTCCCCACTCGCTGCACCTTCAAACAGGTTGGTTTGAATCCAACCGCCAAGAGGCTATTACACAGCCAAGCCAAGCTGTTCCTTCTCAGGTGGCAGGCAGGTGGCTGCTCGCTTGCTTGCTAGCATGACTCGGACAAAAGTCCGGGATGGGAAAAGATTTGAACAGGGCAGCCTGGGGGTGAGGGGAGACTCACCGCCCACTCAGAGACCTGGCGGAGGACTGAAGATCAATGCAGCGCAAACACTTCTGCAAGACACGGGGTGCCCGCGCTCGTCTCTGCCGCTCCGTCTCACGCACTTTTCTCACTGCAGGTAGCCAACTATTTCGGTGACTCTGGAAGGCGCCCTCCCTGCAAGAATACATTTTGTTCATTTTGTATTTGTCCAGGGACTACCATGTGCTCGGCTGCAGGCGGGCTGCAGGGAGTTTTGGCACCTTCCCTCCCCTCAAGAATGCCACGACTGAGTGGTGAGCTCCATGCTGCAGGAGTTTAGGGTTTCTTCCAGTCTGGAGAACTGGAAAGGTTTGGGGGAGAAGGTGCAATTGATTTAGGGCTGGAAGTGAGGCTTAGATGTTGATGGAATTATAAAAACAAGGGCACAGAGGTAAAACTGAAACCTAGCTTGTCTTTAGAGGCAAATTGTCTAACTCGGGGCGACGGACAAGGCAGTATGGTAGAACGAAGCTGGTACACTGTGTCGGGTCCGGGCAGTACAGGGCCTTGTTGCCAGACCAAGGATCTGGGAGAGGTGAGGAATCAGCATCGCCAGACTGTAAGTCTGAGACCCAGGTTCGAATCCCAGCTCCCAAGTTGTTAACTATCTCACTTCAGGCAAGTTACTTAACTCAGTGCTTTCTTCATTAAAATTAGGGGATGAGATACCCGCTCAGTAGGCTTGTAATGAGGATTAAATGAGGACGTGGAGTGGACCTTGGAGTAAAACTGCTTTTGAACAAACCATTTGAATCCTAGCTTACTGCTTACTAGCTGTGTGATCTTAAGCAAATTACTCAACTTCTCCGGCCTGCTTGTTCATCTAGGAAACGGGACTCTTACTTAGATGTGGCTCACTTAGTGCCACGTGCCTGGCACACAAAAGGTATTCAGTAAATGATAATTTTTTTCTCCACTTTTCCTGTGGGCAATGGGAAACTGACAGAGGATGCTACTGGGGACGCAAGGGCACAATTTAGGCTCATGGCAGTGCCACGTGGTTTGGACGGGTCAGGGAGATGGCAATACTCTAGGCAGGAGATAAAATGAGAGCCTGCATGCAGGGGGGAATATGTCCGAGAAATAGCGGCACCACTGCACCCCCACTAGGAAGGCTAGTAACAAAAACCCGGAGAACAAGTGCTGGTGAGGATGTGGAGAAACCGGAACTCTTGTGCACTGCTGGTGAGAATGTAAAACGGTGCAGCCCCTGGGGAAAACACCATGGCAGTTCCTCAAAAAATTAAACGCAGAATTACCATAGGATCCAGCAATTCCACTTCTGGGTGCATTCCCAAAAGACTGAAAGCAGGACAGACATCTGTCCACCCGCATTCATAGCACCATTATTAACGACAGCCAAAAAGTGAACACAACCTAAGTGTTCACTGAATGGAGAAACGCAATGTGGACACAATGGAACACCACTCCGCTTTGAAAAGGACACACGCGACAATGTGGATGAACCTTGAGGACATTATGCTAAGTGAAATGAAACAGTCACAACGGGACAAATATTGTGTGATTCCACTTATGTAGGGGTATCTAGAATATTCAAATACAGGGACAGAACACAGAAAAATGGCTGTGGGGTGGGTGAGGGGGAATGGACGGTTAGTATTTAATAGGCACGGAGTCTCAGTTTGGGAAGGTGAGAATGTTCTGGAGATGGAGGCTTGTGATGGTTGCACGTCAACATGAACGTACTTAATACCACTGGAATGCATCCCTGAAATGGTAGAGTTTCTGTTATGTATATTTTACCACCATAAAAGCAAGAAAGCCAGGCGAGCAATGAAGCTAGTAAGGTTACATTTAAACGTAACTGGATGACACGGGGCGGGGGCGCGGGGTTCAGGGCTAATGTGCGGTATCATAAAGTGGTTAAGAAAAGATTTAAGACCAGGCGCGGTGGCTCACACCTGTAATCCCAGCACTCTGGGAGGCCGAGGCAGGAGGATCACTTGAGGCCAGGAGTTTGAAGCCAGCCTGAGCAAAAGCGAGACTTCATCTCCACAAAAAATAGAAAAATTAGCAGGGCGTGGTGGCGTGCACCTGTAGTCCCATACTCGGGAGGCTGAAGCAGGAGGATCGCTTGAGCCCAGGAGTTGCAGTGAGCTATGATGATGCCACTGTACTCCAGCTGGGCGACAGAGCAAGACTCTGTCTCAAAATAAATAAATAAATAAAAACATTAGGTGAGCTATAGGAAATAGTCTGGAAATTAAATTGTAAGATCATTTTAGTAACAAAAAATTTAAAACAGTGGCAAATACACACCACGAACCAATGGCAGCAGAACCGGTAGGTGGCGATGTTCAGTGGGACCGTGTACACGGTGACCGGCGCGCGCGGCAGGGAAGCCCGCAGCACAGACGGGGTGTGGTTCTGCCGGGGAAGCTGACACCAGCCAGAGGCAGGGGCACTGGAAAGAGAAGAGAAAGGCCTGCCTTCCCCGCCTTCTGCAAGTGGCAGAAAGGCCAACGTGGAGACCAGAGAGTGCGAAGGAACCGCGAGAACGTGGCCTCCAGAGGGTCGGTCCCACTGCGGATGCTGCACAGGGAACTAGAGGCTGTGGCGTGGCTCTGCGGAGACTTCTAGAAGGGAAGGGGGATCCCAGCTGCAGGAGGACGGCAGCGGGGAAAAGGCCGGGTTTTGCCGCGAGGAGACGGGTGGAGGGGGAGACACCCACGTCTACTCATTGTTCTCCGCGCTCCGAGTTCCTGCATCCTGCTACACAGAGGAAAGCAGAGCCACGGTCCCGGGGAACCGAGCACAAGCACAGGACGGTGACGGGCTTCGGCTGGCTCGGACAGGAAAGGTTGGAAGCACAAGTGCGAGTGAAAGAGCGGGCGGCGGGCGGTCGTGACAGACAGGAAGACAGGTGAAGGTTGGGAAAAGCAGAGGAAGGAGGAGCACACGAAGTGGCCTCTCTCTTTAACAACGTGGTGCCATCAGCAAGGACGGGGCTGAGGCCTCGCTGCTCTCTCGGGCCCCACCCAGGCCTGGAGAACCAGACTCTGACCCCAGCGAGACCGCCGCGCACGCGGACACAGGCTTCCCAGGCGCTGGTCCCGGGCGGTGCAGCAGACTGCGCAGCCACCAGACCCGGGCGGAGCCCGGACCAAGCAGAGCAAAACCCCGGGGTGGGGCCCAGGCATCTGGCTTTTTAAAAGCCCAGATAACTCTTAATGGGCCGCCTAGACTGGCGACCACTGGTTTAGGGCAAAGCCAAGTGTGAGCCGGCCAAGGGCTGAATCCACTGCGGCAGCAGCGAGGGGAGACGTCACAGGGAGAGCCGGGCGCCCGTGGACGGCTGTGAGGGTCTAGACAGGACCGCGGCGCGCGTGGCGTCGGCCTGCGGCTGGGCTGCTCGGTCAGACTCGGAACCACCGACAGCCCGGGAGCTCGCGTGGAGCACGCAGACGCGGGCAGGGAGGCCTGGCCGGGACGCGGGAGCGCAGGGCGCAGTGGACGGTGAGACTGCGTGTGGGGCCAGAGTGGCTGGGGAGGGGAGGGCACGGGGACTTCTCATTCTGGCAGCCACCCTTATTCTGCTCTGCACCCCCAGGCGTGGGACAGAGGGACCCCAATTACCTTGACTCCGTGTTAACCAACCAGCAGAGTGCAGGTGAATTTCCCGCAGTGTATCAGAAGAACGCTACGCCGTCAGGTCTGAATGAGACGTTCGGCTCAGACCAGGTGTGCCTGAGGACTGCAGTTAAATGCCAGGCCCAATCCCACTGGTCTGTGTTCTCCAGCCTCGGGCTGCGTGGGGTCCGCCCGGAGGGCGAGTTACAGCAGACTGCAGTCTAGGTCTGGGGAGGGGTGCCAGAATTTGCATTTGGGACGAGTTCCAGAGGCTGCATTCTGACAACATGGGAGACTAACTTGCGAGGGAAGGCTGGGGCTGTCCCCACCGTCCTTTCTCCGTTGCAGTTTCGGTACATCCATGCCAAGTCCCCAGCAAGCGTTTAGCATCACACTGGGCACAATTACTGTGGCTGCACTTTCTGTACTATGTCATCATCGTCTTGGTATAGCCCAGCCAGAGCAGAGCCAGGGTGAAAGGAGAGACATCAGGGGAACAAGGAGTCAGAGAAGACTAGGTATAGAGACTGCTGGATGGAACAAGCTATCAAATGGCTGTCCCCAAACTGATGAGATTCTAGCTCTGTCCAAAGGAAATAGGCAGAGGCCTGGCACAGTGGCTCAAGCCTGTAATACCAGCACTCTGGGAGGCCAAGGTGGGTGGATCGCTCAAGGTCAGGAGTTCGAGACCAGCCTGAGCAAGAGCAAGACCTCCGTCTCTATTAAAAAATAGAAATGATCTGGACAAATAAAAATATATATATAGAGAAAAAATTATCCGGGCATGGTGGTGCAATGCCTGTAGTCCCAGCTACTTGGGAGGCTGAGGCAGAAGGATCACTTGAGCCCAGGAGTTTGAGGCTGCTGTGAGCTAGGCTGACGCCATGGCACTCACTCTAGCCTGGGCAACAGAGCCAGACTCTGTCTCAAAAAAAAAAAAAAAGGCCGGGCGCGGTGGCTCATGCCTGTAATCCTAGCACTCTAGGAGGCCGAGGCGGGCGGATTGTTTGAGCTCAGGAGTTCGAAACCAGCCTGAGCAAGAGCGAGACCCCGTCTCTACTAAAAATAGAAAGAAATTAAGCGGACAACTAAAACTATAGAAAAAATTAGCCGGGCATGGTGACGCATGCCTGTAGTCCCAGCTACTCGGGAGGCTGAGGCAGGAGGATCGCTTGAGCCCAGGAGTTTGAGGTTGCTGTAAGCTAAGCTAACTCCATGGCACTCACTCTAGTCAGGGCAACAGAGTGAGACTCTGTCTCAAAAAAAAAAATAAATAAATAAAATAAAATAAAAAAAATAAACAAAGGAAATGGGCAGAGAACACCAACACCCCACCCTCCCACTACGATTACACTGCAGGAAGGGAACAAAAACATCTTTACTTAACCTACCTTAGCTAAGCAGTATACCCCTCCTAGCACCTTACTACAGTCCAGTTTTTCTGAATTCTCATTCTTCTCCCTCTAATATGATTCCTGACCAGAGGACGTTATTTCCTTTTTGTGTTCTTGGTAACTAGGCAAAGAGGCATACAGTGGGCATTTAATACTTACTGAAATCTTGACCGCGAGTTAGTTAATCTTCATCCTAGTTCTTGGGGCAGTCACGGGCCAGGCTTCACTTGGATCTCGTCTTTGCCTTCCTACTGCGGACTCAATCCCTTCCCAAGGCAACAGCCCTGGACATTATCCAAGGAACTGGGCTCCATTGCTTCTAAAAACTCTGTCCGGCTTTAACTGGCTAGAATAGTGCTGCTCGTCCTTGTCATATGCCGTCTGGAACGAGGCTCGAATCCAGGACTCCAGGAGCAGGCCGTGCTTTCCCTAACCTGAAGACTTCTCAAGGGCACCTGAATTGATATGCATGTCATGGATGCAGAAGGGGGCTGGGATTTCAGCACACAATAGCCCAATCTGGGGATTTTCCAGCTGCCTTCTTGGCCAGTATTTTGCACTGAAGGTTTTTGCTAAATTGCCTAAAGAGAGTAGAGGAGCAAGCCTTGCTAGCAGAAAGGGGACTAAAACAGATGCACAGACGTTGCCCTTTTAAAAGCCCAAGAGAACACAAGGCCTGGCAAACAGACCTGCAGGGGTGGGGAAGGACAGTAAGACCCCCACCCCCCATAACAGGCTCTGCCTGGGCTCCACGGCCACCCAGGAGAGGTCCAAGGGCACCTCTTGCATAACAACTTCTCAACACAAGCCATTCACCTCCCCAGGGGGACTCCAGGGCCAAGACTGGCCTCCAAAAGAGCCTGTCTGACTTATTTTCTCAATTCTGTTAACACGCTCAGAGAAAATAAAGATTACAGCAAAACGGAGCCCCTAGAGGGGCTGTTTATAAAATTAAAATGTCTTTCCTACCAAAACAGGAATTGGCTTAGAGACAAGATGTTAATCTTTAACCAGAGAAGCACCTTTGGATGCCTCCAAATGTCAAAATTGAAAGTTCAGCCGGGCGCGGTGGCTCACGCCTGTAATCCTAGCTCTCTGGGAGGCCGAGGTGGGCGGATCGTTCTGAGCTCGGGAGTTCGAGACCAGCCTGAGCAAGAGCGAGACCTCATCTCTACCAAAAATAGAAAGAAATTA